>CM042013.1:112787445-112857699 GCA_023525715.1 Cichorium intybus | reverse complement strand
ATTTTTGAGCGCACGACGACCTAGGCATGTCAGCATCTCCAGTTCCAATCATGAATGATCTTCCCTGGCCACCCTACTTCTTCAATTTCGAGCAGTCCCTATTAAAATGCCCTGGTTGATTGCATTTGTAGCAGGTGCGGCTTCAACCTGTATCAGGGATTGTGGTTGGGGCCTTTCTGCAGAACTTGGAGGTATGACCTTTTAAGTTAGAGTTGTCGCAGAACATGCAATTTCCAACTGTTGGATTAGGTGTCTAAGCCATGACTAATAATTAGTATTTACCTAATTAATAGAAGCACAGTCCATTTGGGTTGCCCTCATGGCTGGAGGTTTGGTAGAAAATTCGGTAAAGAGAAAGGTTGATTTATTATGGGATTAATAAATCAACAGGAATTAAATATCTGGTTTATTAATATATTAAAGTCATAAGATATTAATTAGAAACTATATTAATTAATTAGAAATTAATCTGGAATTAATTGGATTTAATTTGAGGATTAATTTAATTAATTAAAGGTGCAGTGACTGAAACTGTAATTATTCAATAGTTGAGTAAGTGGCAGTGTGGAGTGACCAGTTAAAGTCGAATATATATATATATATATATATATATATATATATATATATATATATATATATATATATATATATATATATATATATATATATATATATATATATATATATATATATATATATATATATATATATATATATATGCCGGAAGTTCGAGGAAGTTGGTGACCTGATGACAGGGGAGCCGGCGACCGAAGCCCCGGTGAACGGCGGCCGAAACTATAACGGTCCTAAGGTAGCGAAATTCCTTGTCGGGTAAGTTCCGACCCGCACGAAAGGCGTAACGATCTGGGCACTGTCTCGGAGAGAGGCTCGGTGAAATAGACATGTCTGTGAAGATGCGGACTACCTGCACCTGGACAGAAATAGATATATATATATATATATATATATATATATATATATATATATATATATATATATATATATATATATATATATATATATATATATATATATATATATATATCGAAAATAATAAATAGAAGATAAATAAAGTTTGAATTGCAAGATAAAAGGTTTATCTTATTTGAATTCAAAAAGGTTTATCTCTAAGGTTTATCAACTGGCCATCTGGAAAAGTATAAATAGGGAACCCTGGGCACCATATTGAATTCGCCACTTTCATAATTCTCTCTGGGATTTTCAATCTGCATAACCTCTAGCTTGGGTGTGACTTTCATTTAAGGCAGGATAATTTTACTGCTCAGCTTCCAAGAAATTAAGGTTGGTTTTTCTGTTTTGATCTTTAGTTTCTTTTATTGGCCTCTAGGTTTTTGTTATATGTTCAAGTAGAAGAAAACATAGATCCTTATAGGTTGCATGTGAACTTAGGTTATTTAGTTCATGGTTTGCAGAAAACCTTTCAGTGGTATCAGAGCCTGTTTTGTTTTCTTGTTGAATTGATATATCTGTTTTAGGGTTTAAAGCCTATAAACCCTAATTTATATGTTGATCGATTTCTAGGATTAGGGTTTTGGAAACCCTAATCCCCCTTGCTTATTTCGAAAATAGCTATTAGGGTTTTAGGAGGTTTTCTATTTTTGGTAACTTTATTTGTTAATTAAATGGATAACCTTAAACCCCATTATTTGAATTCGAAATCTAGGGGGTTTAGGATAGGTTTTAATTAATTTGATTATTTTGGATAAACCTATCTTCATTTGAATTAATTTAATTAATTGTTAATTAAAAGATAATTCAAAAGGGATTTAATTAATTTTAAAATTGCGAAATTAATGGAATAAATCCGGAAAAATATTTTAAAATGTTTAAAATATTTAGATTTAATTAATTTAATTAATTGGTAATTAAAATTGATTAAATCGATTTTAAGGTTTAATTTAATTTAAAATTCAATTGTTAAATTTGGTAAAATTAAAAGATAAACCTTGAATATTTTAAAGGGTTTTAAAATACATCTTATATATGTTATTAAAAGTTAATACTATATATATGAGATAAATTTGGTTAGTCAAATCAATAGTAGCCCTCATTCACGAAGCTGATCTATAAAGTGGGTATAAGGAGACTGCCTATAAAATGGTAGTCTAATGGGTGAACACTCTCACCCACCGCTCGCCTGATCAGTGGAGGGTCGTTAGCCGAACGGGGGTTTGACAGAACCGCTGAATCATTAAAAGTATAATGATCAAAGTACTAGAACCATTTACAAAACAAAATCCCAATCTAGTTACTTTAGGGAAAAATGTGAATTTGATGCTAACCCATGAAATTGCACATTGCACTTTATGAAACGTTGGTAGAGCGTGTGTGGTTTACCGGCACACCAATAGGGGTTCATAAAGAGTGGCAATGGGTGTCTCGGGTGTTATCATTGTTGATGGAGCGTATGTGGTTTACCGGCACATCAATTTGAGATGATAATGGACCCCGGAGTACCAAGCTAATTTGCATGGTTATTCACACACGGTTTGTGATCCTCGGCATCCCAGTCACAAACGGTGGGGCATATCTGAGATTAAACATGCTATTGAATAGTTCAATAAATCTCAAAAGAAACTAGGAATTCCATTTATAATAAGATTATTTTTCCGCAGTGGAATTGGCTGAATCGTCATTCACCTACCTTTATAAAATTTGCTTATAGATTACGGCATCCCTCTTCTATGTTGCAAATTGTTATAGTTGGATCCTAGCCTTATTTTATATTGGGTTATTATAAGGACCGACAAGTATCTAATTAAACTTACCTTCTTTTATAGATGTCTTCTGCTGATCAATCCGCTCCCCACTCAAACTCCAGTGTTCCCTTTATCCTCTCACTGTGTTCCAAGGTTTAATTGAACGGGACAAACTACAATGACTGGATTAGAAACATCAAGATGGCTCTGAGGTACGAGAACAAAGAGTATGTTCTCGAGACTGAGCTTGTCGATGTTGACCCTGAAACTGCTACTCCCGAGGAAATTGCCTCGTACCAAAAACATTCTGATGATGCGACCAAAGTGGCCTGCATCATGATCGCCACAATGAACCCCGAATTGCAAAGGATATACGAAGACTACTGGCCCTTTGAGATGCACAAGGAGCTTGCGGAAAAGTTCCGCAAGCAAGAGCGCATCGAGAGGTGCAAGGTGGTCAAGGACTTCACGAACAGCAAACCTAAAGATGGAGAGTCCATCTGCGCTCATGTGCAAAGAATAAAAGGTTACGTGGAGCGGCTGAGAAAGCTTGCAATGCCTGTACCGGAGGAGTTGGCCGTTGACATAGTGTTTAACTCCTTACCGAGTTCTTATGACCAGTTCAGGCTGGCTTATCATTTGAACAACAATCAGGCTAACCTGACTAAGTTGCATCGCATGCTTCGAGTTGCTGAGGACGGTATGAAGGGTAAAAGTGTACCCTCGGTTAATCAGCCCGTCCTAGCCATTGGAAGTGGCAAAGGAAAGAAGAGGAAAGGCCCTCATAAGCAAAATTGGAGGGAAAAGGTTCAGGTCGGGTCGTCAAGCAATGGCTCGAGAACCAAGTCTTCCCACATTCCTTGTGTGGCCAACCCCGATGAAGCCAACTGTTTTTATTGCAAAGAGAAGGACCATTGGAAGAGAAGCTGCCCCAAATACTTGCAGGATGTCAAGGATGGGAAAGTAAAGCCATCGACAGCAGGTATATACACTATCTCTAAAAACTCACCATCTTCTAATTCTTGGGTCCTTGATACAGGATGTGGTTTTCACATTTGTTCTGATCTGCAGGGCCTAAAGGAAAGCAGGGATGTGGAGCACGGTAGACTGAACTTGATCATGGGCAATAGGAGATCGTCCCCTGTTACCAAGATCGGCGTTTACAGTTTAGTGCTTAGTAGTGATGTTAGTATAGAGTTATTTAATTGTTGCTATTCGCCAGAAATGGCAAGAAACATTATTTCATTTCACGCATTGTTCAGACAAGGATTTCAATTTTCTTTTGATAATAAAATTGGCTCGATTTCTGTTTTCAAAAATGGTATTTTGATTTTTACTGCTTATCCTTGTGATGGTGTGTATGAAACTGTTGAATGTGTTGACAATTTAGGACATAGTGTAAATTATATTGATTCTACTAGTGGTGTAGAAAAGGCATGTCTGTGGCATAGTCGGCTCGGGCACATCAGCAAGAAACGCATCGCCCAACTCCAAAAGGTTGGAGTGTTGGAATCCTTCGACCTCAGGTCGGATGATGTATGCGAATCTTGTCTGTTGGGCAAGATGACTAAATCACCCTTCAAAGGGTCTTTTGAAAGAGGTGAGGGTCTGCTGGACATCATTCACACGGATGTGTGTGGTTCATTCAGATCAACCACAAAGGATGGCACGTGGTTCTACGTAACCTTTACTGACGATTTTAGTAGATACGGTTATATCTACTTAATCAAGCACAAGTCAGATACCTTTGAAAAATTCAAAGAGTTTAAAAACGAGGTAGAGAATCAATTAGGCAGGAAGATAAAGATGCTCAGGTCTGACAGAGGCGGAGAGTATCTTAGTATCGAGTTCCTAGACTATCTAAAGGAATGCGGAATAGTTTCGCAGTTGACACCTCCCAGGACACCACAGTTGAACGGTGTTGCGGAGATGCGCAACCGAACCCTGTTGGACATGGTTCGTTCGATGATGAGTCGAGCTTCACTTCCCATTCACTTCTGGGGGTATGCCTTAGAGACAGCCACCCATATCCTCAATCTTGTCCCTACTAAAAAGGTTGCCAAAACACCTCATGAAATGTGGATGGGGAAGGTTCCCTCGTTGGCACATATCAAAGTCTGGGGTTGTGAGGCTTTCGTTAGACGAGAGACTCAAGACAAACTCGCAGAAAGAAGCGAAAGGTGTTTCTTCCTTGGTTATCCCAAACAGTCCTTTGGATATCTATTCTACAGACCAAGCGAGGACGTGGTCTTTGTAGCTAGACGAGCGGTCTTTCGAGAAAGAGAGCTCATATTCAAAGAGGACAGTGGGAGTACCATTGATCTGGAAGAAATTCAAGAGTCATCAGATGACGCAACCTTAGGAGAAACTAGCAACCAACATGAGGAAGAAGTTCCTGTTGGTCCGACAGATGTATCCTTACCTCTTAGGCGTTCCGGTAGGGTTAGCATGCCACCCGAGTTTTATGGTTTCCATATAACTTCGGATGGGGACACGTTTGTCAGTGATAGGACACTGATAAATTTGGATGAACCAGCTAACTACCAGGAAGCAGTGGCGGGCCCTGAGTCTGCCAAGTGGAAAGAGGCCATGGATAGCGAGATCAAGTCCATGTATGACAATCAAGTTTGGAACTTGGTTGATAATGTACCGGGTCGAAAGACAGTCGGGTGCAAATGGATCTTCAAGAAGAAGACCAACATGGACGGAAAGGTACACACTTTCAAGGCAAGACTGGTTGCGAAGGGCTTTACTCAAACCCCAGGGATTGACTATGACGAGACCTTCTCACCAGTAGCCAAGATAAAGTCTATTAGGATAATGCTACCATAGCTGCATTCCATGACTATGAAATTTGGCAGATGGACGTCAAAACCGCTTTCCTTAATGGAAAGTTGACTGAGGATGTTTACATGAATCAGCTAGAGGGTTTTGTCGATGCAAAGTATCCAAATAAGGTGTGTAAGCTTGAGAGATCAATCTACGGATTGAAGCAAGCTTCTCGCAGCTGGAATCTTTGTTTCCATGAGAAAGTCAAAGAGTTTGGTTTCTCTAGGAGCGAGGATGAGTCCTGTGTATATGTCAAGGCTAGTGGGAGTATAGTCACCTTTCTGGTGCTATATGTCGATGACATACTGCTCATGGGAAACGATATTCCAACCTTGCAAGATGTCAATGCTTGGCTTGGGAAATGTTTCGCCATGAAGGACCTAGGAGAGGCTGCCTATATTCTAGGGATAAGAATATTGAGAGATAGGAAGAAGAGACTAATTAGACTTAGTCAGGGTACATACTTGGAAAAGGTACTAAAGAGGTTTAGTATGGAAAATTCCAAGAAGGGAGAGCTGCCTATCCAAAGTAATGCAAAATTGAGTAAGACTCAAAGTCCGAGTACAGACGAAGAAATAGCTAAAATGAGTCGGGTACCCTATGCTTCAGCTGTGGGGTCGATCATGTATGCTATGACGTGTACTCGCCCTGACGTGGCCTTTGCTCTAAGCATGGTCAGTCGGTACCAGGGAAACCCTGGAAGGGCACATTGGATAGCTGTGAAAAACATACTCAAGTACCTGCGAAGGACAAAGGACATGGTGTTAGTCCTTGGAGGCAGTGATACCTTGAGAGTTGAAGGATATACGGATGCTAGCTTTCAGACGGATAGAGACAGTGGTCGATCTCAGTCAGGCTGGGTATTCCTTCTGAACGGAGGAGCGGTAACTTGGAAAAGTTCCAAGCAGGATACGGTGGCTGATTCTACGTGCGAATCAGAATACCTAGCAGCAAGTGAAGCATCAAAGGAAGCGGCTTGGCTGAAGAACTTTATCGGGGACCTTGGAGTAGTCCCAAGTATTGGAGCCCGTGGAACTGTTCTGCGATAACGAAGGTGCGGTAGCTTTGACAAAGGAACCGCGAGACCATGGAAAGTCCAGGCATATCGACAGAAAGTACCACTACATAAGGCATAAGGTAGAAGAAGGTCAACTCTTGGTAAAGAGGGTATCATCGGAAGAAAATCCTGCAGATCCCTTGACAAAGGCTCTGAGTAGGATTAAGCATAATCAGCATGCTAGAGCATTGGATTAAGAGATGATATAAAGTTTATATAAATTAGATAGGTTTCGAAACTTGTAACAATGTATTGTATTTGACTCTTGTGATTTAATAATATAGATTTATTATGGTTTACTACTTTTGTCAATACTTTATCATTGTGTTTCATTTGGCATGTTTACTTCCTGAATAATTGGATTATTCAAATATCCACAGTCGCGCATACTTTTTAGGGAGTAAGTATGAAGTAAGACTGTCACGAATTAGTTGTAGATTGTTTAAGGAGTTAGACATAGCAATGAGATTGCTGCAACATTCGTGAGTACTTGGAAATGGAGATTTGAGTATTGGATAAATCCGCGCTCAATGGATTGCTTCATGGATTATATCACGAGCAATATTGAGACGATAATATCTTTTGATCTTTAAGCTAAGACATATGAGTTATGATTTACTAGACGGTTGTTCATTGATAATACGAAAACGCATCGGTAACTCGGTGTTATAAAACATGTTGTTGTGAATGATTTGTCTGGTAAAAGACATAAGTATATGAGTCAAAGCTTATTCGTCCCTTGACCCTGATGGGGAACAGATATCTGTAGGCCTCTCGATGATTTTGAAGTTGACTGAAATGGTTGGCCAACCGGGACTAAATTGGTAGTCTAAGAGTCATATGCAAATCGGAAATAGAGGAACAGTGAATCAGACCAGATTGATTTTATCCATGTCTTGAGTCTGAAAAATATCTAGTTGGACGGAGGATCATCTGATCACTTATCTTTGGACAGAACTGACTAGGTCAGAGTTTCGCGTAGTTTCTAGGAAGCTTAAGGTGCTGGTTAATTAGAGGCTAAATTGGTAATTATAGTCATAGACTTATCCAAGTGGGAGACTGTTGGATTAGGTGTCTAAGATATGACTAATAATTAGTATTTACATAATTAATAGAAGCACAGTCCATTTGGGTTGCCCTCATGGCTGGAGGTTTGGTAGAAAATTCGGTAGAGAGAAAGGTTAATTTATTATGGGATTAATAAATCAACAGGAATTAAATATATGGTTTATTAATATATTAAAGTCATAATATATTAATTAGAAACTATATTAATTAATTAGAAATTAATCTGAAATTAATTGGATTAATTTGAGAATTAATTTAATTAATTAAAGGTGCAGGGACTGAAACTGTAATTATTCAATAGTTGAGTAAGTGGCAGTGTGGAGTGACAAGTTAAAGTCGAATATATATATATATATATATATATATATATATATATATATATATATATATATATATATATATATATATATATATATATATATATATATATATATATATATATATATATATATATCGAAAATAATAAATAGAAGATAAATAGAGTTTGAATTGCAAGATAAAAGGTTTATCTTATTTGAATTCAAAAAGGTTTATCTCTAAGGTTTATCAACTGTCCATCTGGAAAAGTATAAATAGGGATCCTTGGGCACCATATTGAATTCGCCACTTTCATAATTCTCTCTGGGATTTTCGATCTGCATAACCTCTAGCTTGGGTGTGACTTTCATTTGAGGCAGGATAATTTTGCTGCTCAGCTTCCAAGAAATTAAGGTTGGTTTTTCTGTTTTGATATTTAGTTTCTTTTATTGGCCTCTAGGTTTTTGTTATATGTTCAAGTAGAAGAAAACATAAATCCTTATAGGTTGCATGTGAACTTAGGTTATTTAGTTCATGGTTTGCAGAAAACCTTTCACCAACATGGTGGAAATTGCACTTGGTATAATGGGGTAATTTTCTAGAGTAAGGCTTGGATGAGGTGGCAGTGTTTGTAATTGTGGCATAAACAGTCACAGGTTCTGACTCGGGTTTGTGATGCTTGGAGTTCCCTTTTGACTTCCCATGGAACTTCCGCTTCGTACTCCCGGTCTGATTCTTCTCCATTTGTTGGGTCATGATACCCTGACGGATACACTGTTTAGTCAATTGATAGGCCAATTGCTTAGCACTATCAAAGGTGGTGGGTTTGGATGCAGTAACTAGACCTTGAATAGGTGGGGCTAATCCCCAAATGTACCTTTCCGTCTTCTTATATTTCGGGTTTACCATCCCTGGACAGAGGTTTGCAAGATCCTTAAATCGAGAGGTGTAGGTAGTCACCTCTGATCCTTTCATGGTAAGATTCTAGAGCTCTTGTTCCAGAGTCTGGATTTATTGCTAGGGGCAATATTCTGCTATCATTATCCGTTTGAAAGATTCCCAGCTCATGTCATATGCTATGTCGATTCACATGGACTTGGCATGATCATTCCTCGAGGTCAGGGCAAAATCCATTAACGTACAAGTAGCATGTTTGACTTGACAGTCATCAGGACAAGAGCTAATGCGAAACACTGCTTCCATCTTTTCTATCTAGCGGGATAGCCCGACAACTCCTTCAGTGTCGAAGAAGTTTCGTGGTTTGTAGGCTATGAAATCCTTATATGAACATGGTCTGGAATTGTTTCAGTTAGCGACCGAAACACTGCCGCCGTTTCCATTATTTCTGGAAGATTCGTTCCGAGCAGCCTCATATGCAGCTAAGTTTGTGGCAATTCGTTATGCCGTCCCGGTTTGCACTTGGGTGGAATCCATTTGGAATGGTGGGGTTACAGTGGGTATAGTTGGAGTTTCTATAGTATTTGGGTTTACTGGTGGTACTACTCTAGCATTTACTCGGGGAGCCGGTGGTTGACGGACTCGCGAACTCCTTCATGGAGGCATTGTTCTAATACGTTTGGAATATAAACATTAAGTCATTTTATACTATTTAGTTCTATTGTATGAGTTGTATCTTATGGAAGTGTATTAGTGTAATTTGTTCCCGAAATCCTACAGATTTCTAAATTATAGAGTGATAGTATCAACTGATGCTTTAAGTAATGATAATGTTTTACAGATAATGAGTTTTTTATTGTATAAGGGTTATAAAATTGTACAGGGTTTCTAAGGTACTAAGAATCTGTAGAGAATCTTTAGAAATTCTTCAATCTCTAAACCTCTCAACCATTGTAGTCTGTCAAAGACCTTGATCAAAGTTGGTTGTTCACCAGCCCAACCATAAATAACGTAGGCGCGCGTTTCATGTTTATTTGTGGAATGGCTTATGTACGATACTTTCTTCGTCGAGCTATTTGACCTAAAGGGTTGGGTTTGTAGTTTTAGTTGAAGATATTGACAACGACTAGTAATATCAAGTATTTTAGTCGTTGTTAGGCCCTATTCTTGGTGAAATTATATCAAATATGTATTGGTATTTCTCAGTTTTTGTGCTAGTGCTTGTATGCAAAAAAATGTTATAAACAGGGACTAAAAGCGGACAAATGGAAGAAGTTTTGAGGATAAGGCCAAATTAGTCGAATGAATACGCGCATCGCGGGAGTGAAGGCATGTGCGTCGTTCCACGTCAAAGATGAGGCGGTAGAGAGAAATTCAAATAGCAAAAAAACGGGGATAAGGCAATACGCGTGACGCGGCTAGAAGCTTTACGCACCGCGGATTCTTATTTTTCACAAGTATAAATAGAGGTCGTTAGGTCGAAATCAGCAGGCAAGGAACGACCCCGAAGGTAGACTTAAGGCTTTTTTGACTCCAAGTTTCGGATTTCAGGAACCTCTTTTGGTATTTCTTATGTTTTCACTTTAATTTCATTAGTAGTTTAGTTTATTTAGCTTTTAGCTTAGTGTTTCTGGATTGTTTCAACCAATAGCAGTAGGTTAAAGTTGTTATTTTCGTATTTCAGTACATTGGATCTTCTGGTTTTAGTTTTAATACAAGTAATCATTCAGTTTATGGTTTTGTTGCACTTTTCGGTGTTTATTGTGTTCGGATGTGTTTTGAATGCAATAGATTGGTGTGTTTGCTTCTGGATTCTGAGCTTTGTTTCTGATTATAGTAAGTAATCTTAGGTTAGAACTTGGGTTGATTTAGCTTAGTTTATGTTTGATTTGGATTTTGGTATTTGTTTTGGAATTGTCTTTTTAGTGTGTTTTTGGGAAAGTGGAGTTAGTCCCTCTGGCTATAGCATGACACTACAGTGGTAAGCTATCGTCTTGTCTTGATCATCAAACTCCCGTGGATCGACCCTTACTACCGCTGTACTAGTGTGTGAGGTTATTTTTCTTATTTTTGACCGCATGACGACTTAGGCGTATGAAATTTTGGCACCGTTGCCGGGGAGTTGTGAGATTAGGATGAGACGATCTGTAGGGAGCTGTTTTCTGATTTTTGGATTTAGTTTTGATAATTTAGCTTAGTTAGTATTTTCATTTTGGTTTTGGCGGGCGTTTTGCACTAGTGCATGCATAACCGTCTGGGTGGGCATACATCACCCTTGCTTTTTGACTCTGAAATCGAGCGAATCGCACGTAGTAACCGTGTGCGTAGGCGTTTAGTTAATATAAGTCCTAGTAGTGTCACAATAGAGGATTTTACCAATGAGCTCTTGGGCGAGGTAACAGGGGGATCACCAATTATACCCCCAATTTCTGAATTTCATGTGGGAAGCACGAGTGCTAGTAGTGGTGCGGTTTCAGCCCCCGTATCGGTACCATCATGCACTCAGTCTATAGTCCAACATTTAAACCAACATATTACCAACCCGTTTGGACAGCCCGTGTCTGCTGCGATAGCCTGGGGAGCGCCGACCCGCGATGGCAACCCATTACCGCGACAGCAGACACCGGTTTCACAACCACAACTTTCACAACCATTACCATCACAATACCATCAACCCATTTTTAAACCACAACCAGTTATTCAACCTATACCCCCACAAACCCAAACCCAACCACCTTAAATACAACCTCAGCAGCCACAATACCGGTACCAAGAGGCAGACCCAGGATATGACGAGGAAGACGAGGGATGGATGCCCTATCATCCAGCCCAGCCACAGCAACAATGGAACCGAGATCGGGGACCTCCGAGCAGATTTCAACAACCACAGCAATACCAAGGGCAGCAGTATTACAACAATAAGCATTATAACGGTAATATTGTTCCACCTTCATATTTTGCTCAACCGAGAGGGCAATCGGTTGCATCACATTTCTAACCCAGGGAATATGATGATGCCTCGCCCATATATTTCCCGGAGAATGTTGAAAATCAAGTAGAAATTAGACCACAGCTTCTAGGCATATTACCTTAATTTAGGGGCTACAAACAAGATGATCCTTATAATCACCTTTATGAATTTCTTGCCATAGTCAACGCGAACAACCCTATAAATACAAATAGGAATACTTTTAGGTTAAGATTATTTCCCTTTACTTTAAAGGATAAAGCCAAATATTGGTTTACTTCCCTTCAACCTAATAGTATTACTACTTGGGAGCAAATGAAAGCCAAGTTTCTGCAAGAATTCTATCCGGCTAGCAAGACCACGGAGATCAGGCGAGCCATTCAGGACTTCCAACAGAAGCTAGGGGAAGCATTCCATGATGCTTTTGACAGATTAAATGAGCTTCTGAGATCTTGCCCACATCATGAGGTTCCGCGGTGGCAGCTGGTGAAGATATTCTTCAACGGGGTAGACTTAACAAACCAGACCATGCTCAATGCATCATCCAGTGGTACAATAATGATGCAGGAGTCGGATGATGCCTAGCGATTCTTGGAGCAACTCAACAATGGATCAAAAGCAAATTTCTCTGCCAGAAAGCCTGTGAGTACAGCTGCAGTAGTAGGAGCGGATGCTGACTGGAAGAAGGAAGTGAAAAAGGAGATTGGCGAGTTAAATAGAAAATTCGATAGGTTGATGTCTACTTTGCAGAATGGACCACAGAATTAGCAACAGGGAAATCAACAGGGACAAAGGACGCAGGAAGTTAATCAAGTTCAAGGCCAAGGTCAAGGACAGTACAATAATGGACGATCTTACAGGCCTTACAACCAAGGAACTCAAAATTTCAACAACCAGTCCTATAACAACAAACAGAACAACTACCAAGGACAGCCCTCCAATCAACCTAGACAATTTCAGCCTGGGAATAATAGTGGTCCTAGTGGGAGCAACAACAGAAATGGGGGCCCAACCAATACTAGTAACAATGCCCCGGGAAGCCAGGAAAGCATGATTGCCAAAATGTACGAGCTTGTGAATGCTAGTCGGCAGCAAACCCAAGCAAATGCCAAAGCCATTGCCAATATGGAAAGGCAAATAGCTCAGATGGCTGAGGATCAAAGAAAAATGGACAGTGGCAAATTACCAAGCAGTATAGAAATAAACCCAAACCACACACAAAGGGTAGGAAAAGAGCATGTGAATGTTGTTGAGACTGAATAGAGAAAGGTCACAGAAGAGGATCTGGTGGAGAAGGAAGGTGAAAGTAATACTGAAGAGAGTAAGGGAAAGAGTGAGGAAATTGATCAAGTTAAGGAGGACAAGGAAGTCCAAAAGGATGAGCAACCAGTTGTAGCTGGTGTTAAGCAGAAGAAAAAGGATAATAGGGTGAAAAAGAAGCAGGAAGTGCCTAGCATGCCAAGTGGGCCATCAATCAACCAGCCTCTATGGGAAGAATTGAAAAACACGCCAGAGGATACGAAGATTCTGCAGGAGATGTGTAAGAAGAATAAGGAACCACCACCAGACATGGTAAGATTGATTGTCAAAGCAAGCGAGGCTCTGTTGGGGACATTGCCTAAGAAAGAAAGGGGCCCTGGGTCACCGTTGATCACTGTCACGGTGGGTGATGTTATCATTAGGAACACCTTGCTGGATTTAGGAGCAAGTGTTAATGTGCTGCCAGGATACCTTTATGATAAGTATAAGAATGAGGAACTGGAACTTGCAAAAACGGTGTTACAGTTTGTGGATCAATCAACAAAGGTTTCTCGGGGTAAGCTGACAAACTGATAGTCAAGGTTGGCGACTTCTTTTATCCCGTAGATTTTCTGGTGATGGAGTATGAGAGTTTAGAAGACGCGCCTGCGTTAATTTTGGGACGTCCATTTTTAGCCACAGCTGGGGCTGTGATGGACTGTAAGACTGGTGGACATCTCTTTCGGAAAAAGGAAACGTAGGATGAACATGTTTGGGTGTCCGATATCGTTGCCACCGGGGTATGACGACAAGTACTTGAATAACAGACCACTTATGGCACCAAAAGAAAAGGATAAAGGCAGGAATCAGGTTCAAGGAAATGGAATTGATGAAGAAGAAATTTTTTGGGAAGCAAAAAGACATCCATTGTCAACAGTGGACAAGATACAACTTTTAGATATGCTCGAGATGATGGAATTGAAGCACCAGAAATATGAGAAGGACACACGGTGCAGGGAGGCAAAAGTCTTCCAAATTCTGGATGCCCAACAACAATGGATCAGTCAAGTGAGCGATCGAATAACACAGCTTACCACATTGCTAGCAACATTGGTCCATGAGTTTGCATCTGAGATGAAAAGGATGATGCCACCAGAAGAAAGAGAGGAATAATGAGCAGCACGTCTGGCTGAAGACGTTAAACTTAGCGCTTGTTGGAAGGCAACCCATCCATTAATAGGTTAGGTATAGTGTTTTTAGAAGTAATTAGGAAATATCATCATCATCATCATTGCAGGTATTAGTGGTACGAGGCAAGTGTGGGGTCGAACGAAGAACTTTGGAGAATTTAGAAGCCACGACGCGGCATGGAGTAGGGAGCGAAGCGGGATCGCAAGTTAACCCGATGCACAGGGGTTGATTTGGGGACACGCGTGACGCGGATCACATCCAGGCGCATCGCGGAATTCGATCAGACGGAAACCGCCCTTATAAGGTACGTCTTCTTCATCGCGCACACACACAACCACGCCGCGCAGAGAGGGAGCACCCCCCCTGATCACTCGATTTTCTCGTTTTTCTTGCGTTCTAGTGTTCTACTACTACAGTATGTCTTCTGGAACTAGTTATTTCAAGTTATTACGTGCATTTGAATGGTGAAATTGATTGAAATAGCAAAAAACTAGAAAACTTAGAAGTTGACAATGCTGACTCGTAAGGTGTTGTATTCGTAAAATCCACACCCTAGGGAGGCTAGTCGGTAGTTAGGGTACCTTGTAGTAGCGTTGGATTGAGTTTAACAGGTAAATTCGAGGATTTTGGGAAATTTTTCGTACCAGGCTTACGGCGCAACGCGCCAAGTTCTTGGGCCGCGTCACGCGTGTCTGTGCGAGAAGAAGGACTGATTTTCCAAAAATATTTTGTGCATGACTTTTGTGCAGATGGCATACAGGGAGGATCACCAATTTCTTCATTTCCCACAGATTTTAGAGGAGACTCCGTAGTACGAGACTCGACGCGACGAGCTGAGTTCACGACCGGTCCTTGGCGCCATTCAGCTGGATCGGGTGATTCTGATCCTGGCAAGGCTTTCAGCTGAGCTTGAGCCCTTCATTCACCGCACATGGACTGACGGAGAGCACACCTTTACTTGCCATGGCTGGGACAGGCTCATGGCCAATGAGGAGGACGTGGTGTACAAGCAGCTCGTTCTAGAGCTCCTTTCGACTTGCCGATACACACCGGCATCACATGAGCCACGAACCCAGATGGTCCGATTTAGACTGGGAGGAGAGAGCAGGGAGTGCAACCTCCGCGAGTTTGGCAGACGCGCCGGTATCACTGAGACGGAGCTACGGAGCCGCCATTTTGCACCTTTTCTGTGTGCTTGCATCAGGGAACAGCCTCAGCAGGAGGCTAACGCGGTTATCTGGGCAGCGATGTCTAATGATCTGTTCGAGGCCGGGTCGGCTTGGGAGAGCCAGCTCCGCGACCCACTACATCCTTTGATGCACCGTATCATATCCACTTCTGTCATGCAGAAGCGGGGATGTGAGAAGGTGTTCGGAGAGGATATGACTTTCATGTGGGTGCTCTTCGATCCCACCAGATTTCTCCACCTGCCGTACGTACTGGCGGTTTCTCTGACGATCCGGGCAGCGGGTGTATCCGACAGCAGTCCCATGACCGGCAGACATTACATCACCCGCCTGGCCCGATCTTATTGCATTTTGACAGCTGAGATCATGGTGACTCTGACAGCGACACCACCCTCACGGACATCAGTCCGTTACTTGGAGACCATGAGGCTTATTCACGAGCCACGTGCGGGTGTTATTTTGTGGATGCCGACAGAGGCACCACAGGGTCCCCAGGCAGCAGAGGAGCAGGGGAGACGACAGAGACGGAGGATGGAGCCACCAGCTGACCCACCAGTGCAGCCCCAGCCACCACCGCAGCTAGCAGACATGCTTACTGCTGTACGGGATTTGAGGGAGAGGATAGAGTTTGTAGAGGAGCAGCAGGCCTGGATTGGGGATGCATTACTTACACTGCTTACTCAGTCTAGACATCAGCCGCGACCCTTCCCCACCAGAGCCCATGATGATGAGGCAGGTCCATCTGGGACCCACCACGATAATGATTGATGTATTTTCGTTTCTATCTTTTTGAGACATTGTACCAAACTTATTACTATCTTTTGTTGCTTTTTAGTTTTTATCGTTTATATGCTTTGTTTTTCTTTTTGCATTTAATTTGTTCGTGAGTGTTGCATGTGAATACCAAATGGGAATCGACTGAGGAGTTGTTTCAAGCAAGTGTAGGGTCATTGTACCCCTACACTTGCCATTTCACCGGCGTGTTTACTGTTGCGCCACAACTCTTGAAATTCTGAATTGTGAGAAGTTCGTGTTTTGTATCATGTGACAATCAAGTTCCATCAAGCAGTCAACTATCTAAAAGGGGTAGCTCTTTCTCCCTTGTTCTGAAATAATTTTTGTACAACGGAGATGTTGTATGGTTTTAAGTGTGGGGTGTGGACGGTCGAAAGAGTGTTTTTGAAATTGTTGCGGGAAATGAGTCATTTTCAAAAAATTTAGCAATTTTTCAAAATTTTTAATAGATTGTTTTGAAACGAATAGTTTTGAATGTTATAACTTGGTATTTTTCAAGAAATACTATTTAGTCATTATCATGTTATTTGTTTAGTCAAATAAGTTGAGTTTAGGAGTTAGAAGATTGGAATATTTTAGGATTGTAATTTAGGAAGGGACTGTCAATCAGTGGCCTTTGTTGTTCGAGCCGGTAGGTCTAAAATGGGTGCGAAGAGGCACTTATGCACCTTACCACCTAAGATCGTTTGGTTTGGGATGGCATTTCCGAAAGCTCGTTACACGGACAACATCGAAAGTCATGGATAGTTCTTTAACGGCCTTTAGAATCTGAATGAGTACGTACACTTCTTTGTAGACAGAAAATTTGTAATCAATGGTTCTTTAGAAAGTCGTGAATTCCAAGGGATATTCTGGTTATGTTTGCAAAAACTATTTTCAATCTAACTCTGGGGACAATAAGCTTTGAAACTGAACTCGTTCAAAAATGTTTGAGTCTTAGTTAAAATCTGTTAAAAACTCTTTTACTTGGGGACAAGCAAGGCACAAGTATGGGGTGTTTGACAACGCCTTGTAATATCAAGTATTTTAGTCGTTGTTAGGCCCTATTCTTGGTGAAATTATATCAAATATGTATTGGTATTTCTCAGCTTTTGTGCTAGTGCTTGTATGCAAGAAAATGTTATAAACAGGGACTAACAGCGGACAAATGGAAGAAGTTTTGAGGATAAGGCCAAATTAGTCAAATGAATACGCGCGTCGCGGGAGTGAAGGCATGTGCGTCGTGCCACGTCAAAGATGAGGCGGTAGAGAGAAATTCAAATACCGAAAAAACGGGGATAAGGCAATACGCGCGACGCGGCTAGAAGCTTTACACGCCGCGGATTCTTATTTTTCACAAGTATAAATAGAGGTCAGTAGGTCGAAATCAGCTGGCAAGGAACGACCCCGAAGGTAGACTTAAGGCTCTTTTGACTCCAAGTTTCGGATTTCAGGAACCTCTTTTGGTATTTCTTATGTTTTCACTTTAATTTCATTAGTAGTTTAGTTTATTTAGCTTTTAGCTTAGTGTTTCTGGATTGTTTCAACCAATAGCAGTAGGTTAAAGTTGTTATTTTCGTATTTCAGTACATTGGATCTTCTGGTTTTAGTTTTAATACAAGTAATCATTCAGTTTATGGTTTTGTTGCACTTTTCGGTGTTTATTGTGTTCGGATGTGTTTTGAATGCAATTGATTGGTGTGTTTGCTTCTGGATTCTGAGCTGTGTTTCTGATTTCAGTAAGTAATCTTAGGTTAGAACTTGGGTTGGTTTAGCTTAGTTTATGTTTGATTTGGATTTTGGTATTTGTTTTGGAATTGTCTTTTTAGTGTGTTTTTGGGAAAGTGGAGTTAGTCCCTCTGGCTATAGCATGACACTACAGTGGTAAGCTATCGTCTTGTCTTGACCACCAAACTCCCGTGGATCGACCCTTACTACCGCTGTACTAGTGTGTGAGGTTATTTTTCTTATTTTTGACCGCACGACCTAGGCGTGTCAGATATGTTAGAATTTTACTAAGTGTTCTCGTTGCTGGTCAGAGTATATATACAACTCCTATATATATTGTTGGTGGGGTTTGCAATATTATTAGTTTTTGTTTTGTACCTCAAGACTATCAAATAAGGATCGGCCAGATCAGAAGTACCGGTGGGCAGTATCATATTGGCATTAAAGATGTTCTGAATCCAGCAACCCAAGCGATAGTTCAAACTAGACACCTCTCCCTTAAATAGTCGAGAAGTAGTGTAATTAATAATAATACTTTTATTAGAAGACAGTTGCTATAGTTGTATTCCACTTTCGAGGATACGAGTTCTCTATAGCCAATTTAGCTCTGATACCATTCTGTCACCACCCCCCCCCCCCCCCCCCCCGATCAAGGCGGCGGAATACGTCGGGCTGTGCGACTTAGTTCATGGATCTCAAGAAATTGAATATACGACACAACTACAACGATAAACAAATTGATAGTTGTATTTCATCTTGAAGTTTGAACATAGGGTTCTAACAGATAATAATAGTAAAGTACATGAAATGCCTTAACATATAGGCAGATATAACAAAAAACAGTAAACTAAGTTGCCTGAAATCCGTGAACATTTCTATCTTCTGAAAGGCTTATTGATTTCCTGAGAAAACATGTAGTTTTGAGGTCAACACAAGGTTGGTGAGACTTATGACTCGCCAAAGTCGTTATGCGGTCAAAAAATAGAAGAATTATACCTTACAAACGCATTAGCTAAGTGGAAGTAAGGGTCAATCCGTGGGAGTCAAGTGGTTGAAAATATGTGTCAGAATTAACCAAGCTATAGTGTCACTCTATAGCTGGTGACGTTCCATACACTTCCCAAAACCGAATAAACTAAAATTATCAAAACTATAAACTAGCATTAACCAATAAAACAAATCCAAACTTCAATCCAAACCAACTACACAATCTGATTTCAGAAGTGTATTTAGAAAATAAGAAGTGCTAATACCATAAAACCATCCAATGAACAAATAAACGTAAACCGAAACCGAAAACACGAAATAACTGAAACTGAATGATTGAATTAACTAAACCAAAAACAAGAAGTCGAATGGTTCTGACTTCTGAAAATATCCAGATCCAACTCGTCCAAGCAGATTCTACAATCCAGAATCATTGGACCAGGCAATAAATAAAAACTATAAAACACGAAAAATAAACTAAAACATGAAAATACCAACTTCTAGCTACTGAAATCCGAAATCACGAGTCAAAGAAGCCTAGGTTCCACATTTGGGTCAGTTCTTCGCTCTCGAAACTCGACCTAGATGCCTCTATTTAAAGTTGCAAAATCGAGCAAATCGCGCTGCACAAGGGTGAAAACCACGACGCGACCTTATCTCTAACCCCGTTTTTCGCTTTTCAAATGTCAAACTCGTCATCTGATCCTTGACTTTCCGCGACGCGCATGTCTTTATTTCGCGGCGCGCGTGTCTTTTCGACTGAAAGTGGACTTTATCTCAAACTTCTTCATTTTGTACGCGTTTAACCCCTGTTTTTATTATTTTCCACACACAAGCACTAGACACGAAAACTGAGTAATATAACTGTTTACGAGATATAATTCACTCAGAATAGGGATCAACGATTGCTAAAATACTTGATATTACTAGGCATCGTCAAACACCCCACACTTGTGCCTTGCTTGTCCCCAAGCAAGAGAGTTTTTAACAAATTTTAACTAAGACTCAAACATTTTTGAATGCCTTCAGTTTCAAATTTTATTGCTTTCAAAAGTTAGATAAAAATAATTTTTGAAAACATGACCAGAATACCCTTTGGAATTCACGACTTTCTAAAGAACCATTGATTACAAATTTTCAGTCTACAGAAGTAAACTTACTTATTCAGATTCTAAAGGTCGCTAAAGAACTATCCATGACTTTCGATGTTGTCCGTGTAACGAGCTTTCGAAAATACTATCCCAGACCAGACGATCTTAGGTAGTAAGGTGCATAAGTACCCTTTCAGGGCCACCCGTTTCAGAACTACCGACTCGAACAACAAAGGCCACTGATTGACAATTCGTTCCTGAAGCTCCTTAAAACTCAACTTATTTAACTAAACCATAGCATGATAACAACTAAACAGTATCTCTAGAAAAATACTAATGCTATAACATTAAAAAATCTACTCGTTTCTAAGTTACAACTTCTTAAAAATTTTGAAACATTGCTAAAAATTTTGAAAATCACTTGTTTTTCGCAAAAATTTCAAAATTACTCTTTCGAAAAATTTCAAAAATACTCTTTCGACCGTCCCACACCCCACACTTAAAACCGTACAACGTCCCCGTTATACAAAAAATGAATTCAAAACAAGGGAGAAAGAGTTACCCCTTTAGAAATGGTAGAACTGCTTGTTGGAACCCATACGTACATTATAAAATTCGTACATCATGATTTGACTGTCCGGAGTTGTTATGCAACAGTGAACACGCCAGTAAATGACAAGTGTAGGGGTACGGTGACCCCACACTTGTGTGATACAACCCCTCGATAGATTTCGTTGGTACTTGCATACAAAACACTCACAAACACATTAAACGTAAAAATCAAATAAAAAACAAAGAAAACATACAACATAAATGAGCTACAGTATGCCGCGGCGTGTGGGTTTTATGCGCGTGTCGCGGTAATTACGAAATGGTGTTCTATGTGATGTTGGAAATGACCGCGGCGCACACCTGACAACGCCTAGTGATATTACATATTTTAGTCATTGTTGAGCCCTATTCTTAGTGAAACTATATCATATATATCGTGGTATTCTCACTTTTCGTGCCAGTACTTGTTTGGAAGAAAATAATGTAAACAGGGACCAAAAGCGTACAAATTGGAGAAAGTTTGGAAAAGAAGGAAAAATCAGGAAAATACGTACGCGCGACGCGGAATCAAGAAGGCGCGACGCGGATACAAGGCGGTGGAACAAAATTCAAAGTCCGAAGAAACGGGGATAAAGTCTTACGCGCGCCGCGGTTTACTTAATTGCAACTATAAATAGAGCCATTTACAGCCGAAAACCCTAGCAAAGACCCGGTGGAAAAACGACCTGGAAGCTCTTTGACTCCGTGATTAAGCATCAGCAACCTCTCAATTGGTATTTTATGTTTTAGAATTTAATTTCATTTTAGTATTAGTTAGCAATAGTGGCTACGGTCTTTGGGAGTGACAACCACTGACCTTGAGCATTTTAGTTTACTGTTTTTCGGTATTGGTGACTGTATTGGATCATTGGAATTCGCTTTTGGTTAATGAGAAGCATTTGGTTACAAGTAATCTTTGTTTTTCGGTGTTTTGATGATTGTTATTGGTTTTGCATGCTTGTGTTGTGTTTGGATGTTTGATTTGACCTTGTTGGACTGTTTTCCCTTGCTGATTGCAGTAGCCAATTAGGTTAGTCCTTTAGGTTTGAACTCTAGCCATTGACTGTCCCATTGGACCTTAGTTCTTGGTTTAGTTTATGCCTTGTTTTGGTTTATATTTGGATTGTTGGATGCCTTTGTTTACTTCTGAATTAGAGATGTACTTCTGATTTCAGAAAGTAACTAGGTTTGGTTTGAAGCTTAGCTTAGTCTACGCTTGTTTTGGGAGTGTTTAGTTTAGGATTTTCGAGTTTTAGTGGCAAGGGTTTGGAAACTGAAGTCCTCCGACTATAGCGTGACACTATAGTTGGTAATCTGTTATCTGGTCTGACCACGTAGCTCCTGTGGATCGACCCTGACTACCACTGTGCTAGTGTGTGTATTAGGTTTCTCTTATTTTTGACCACACGACGACCTAGGCGTGTCAAATTTTGGCACCGTTGCCGGGGAGCTGTGAGCTTAGATTAGGTGATTAGTAGGAATTTTAGTTTCTTGATTTTCTTTGAGTTTCATTTGATTGGTTTTTGATTTTTGATTTTTGCGGGCGTGTTGCATTAGTGCATGCGTACCCGCAAGGGTGAGCAATTATCCCCTTTGCGTTTTGACTCAGAGATTGAGCGAACTGCGCGCAAAATCCGTGCATGTAGACGTTTAAATACAATGAGTTTTAGTTATGTCAGTAGTAGTCCAGTAAGTGTTGCCCAGGAACCATCAGGTGAGGCAACGAGAATGTCTTTTATTCCTCCGGTTTCAGAGTTTCAATTCGGGAGCACGAGTGCTTCTGGTGGTGCAGTTTCAGCCCCTGTACCCATACCATCATGCACTCCGCCATCGATTCCACCATTTCCACCAGTATCACAACCACAATCCACCAATCCATTCACATCTGCAATGTCTTGGGGAGAGCCGACCCGTGATGGCACCCCAGTCTCCAGACAGCAGACACTAACTTCTCAACCATTTTCTCAACCACAACCTGTTCTATTTATACCTCAACCCACATTCCAACCTACACAACCACAACAATACCAACCACCTCTTCAGCAACAGTACCAGTATCCAGAGGAAGAGGAGAGATATGATGAAGAAGATGAAGGATGGGTCCCACCAGCACCACAGCAACCCAGGAACCGAGGTCGAGGACCACTGAGAAGAGCACCACAGTATCAACCACCACAAGGTCAGCAGGAATATAACGGTCATCACCCTTACGGTAATCCTGCCCATCCTTTATATTTTGCACAACCGAGAAGGCAATCGGTTGCATCACATTTCCAGTCACGGGAATATGATGACTCGTCGCCAATTTACATTCCTGACAATATTGAATCTCAAGTAGAAATAAGGCCTCAGTTGTTAGGAATCTTACCGGAGTTTAGGGGGTACAAGAAGGATGACCCATACAACCACTTGTATGAATTTATAGCGATTGCCAATGCTAACAACCCTAGGAATAGTAATAGGAACATCTTTAGGCTTAGGTTATTCCTATTCACTCTTAAAGACAAAGCCAAATACTGGTTTACGTCTTTACCAGCGAACAGCATCACCACGTGGGACCAGCTCAATGCCAAGTTCCTACAAGAATTCTATCCGGCAAGCAAAACAACGGAGATCAGGAGGGTCATTCAGGATTTCCAGCAAAAGCTAGGAGAGGCTTTCCACGAAGCATTCGATCGACTGAAGGAGTTATTGCGATCCTGCCCGCACCACGAGATTCCCAAATGGCAGTTGGTCAAGTTATTTTTTGAAGGAGACAGCGAAACACACCAGGCGATGATAAATGCCTCGTCAAGCGGGACATTTATGTGGCAAGACCCGGAGGAGGCCTGGCAATTCTTGGAACAATTGAACAATGGCTCCAAAGCAAATTTTTCTACGAGAAAGAATGTAGGCACAGCAGCAGCAGTGGGAACTGATGCTGATTGGAAGAAGGAGGTAAAGAAAGAGATAAGTGAATTAAATAAGAAGTTTGATAGGCTCATGTCAACGTTGCAGAATGGACCTCAGGGTCAACCACAAGTAGGTCAAGGAGGACCAAAAACTCAGGAGGTAAACCAAGTTTATGGCCAGGGTCAAGGTCAGTATAATAATGGACGACCCTACAGACCATATAACCAAGGGCAGCAGCAAAACTACAACAACCAGAGGCAAAATAATCACCAAGGTCAATCATCTAATCAGCCTAGGTCATACCAGCCCGCGAATAATAATGGAAATGCAAACGGGAGTGGTAGCAACAACAATAATAGGGGGCCGACACTGCTATCAACAATGCCCCAGGAACTCAAGAAGACCTAGTGGCAAAAATGTATGAAATGTTCAGTGCTACTCAGCAACAGTCTCAGGCCAATGCAAAAGCTATCGCAAACATGGAAAGGCAAATTGGACAAATGACTGAGGATCAGCAAAAAAAGGGACAATGGAAAGTTGCCAAGTGCTACAGAGGTTAATCCAACTCATAATCAGCAAGCTGGGAAGGAGCACGTTAATAATGTCGAGGCTGAATGGAGAAGGGTCACTTTAAAGGACTTATTGGATTCAGGAAGTGAGGCAGAGCTTAAGGAAGAAGAAAAAGTTCAGGAGAAAGTGGAGGATAAAGGAGAAGGTAAGGAAGGAATAAAGGAAAAGGAAATTCATGTTGAGGAAGGAACTCAACCAGAGGTGGACACGGAGGTCCAGGAAGAAAAGCAGTCAGTAATAGCAGGAATCAAGTAGAAAAAGAAATATAAGAAAGGGAAGAAGAAACAGGAAGCACCCAAACCAATAGGGAGGGCCATTGATAAACCAACCTCTGTGGGATAAACTTAGGGATGCTCCTGAGGATACAAGAATTCTTCAGGAGATGTGTGATAGAAATGGAAAAAGTAAGATTCCCACACAAGATACCGTTAGATTGTCTATCAAGGCCAGTGAGGAACTTTTGGGAACACTGCCCAAAAAAGAGAAGGATCCTGGATCACCATTGATTACTACTACTGTAGGAGATGTGGTCATTCGAAACACTTTGCTGGACATGGGAGCAAGTGTAAATGTGCTACCGAGGTATTTGTATGACAAGTACAAGAATGAAGAATTAGAGCCAGCAAAGGTTGTACTACAGCTGGCTGACCAATCAACAAAAGTATCCAGAGGAAAATTGACTAATGTCATAGTCAAGGTTGGAGATTTCTTCTATCCTGTAGATTTCCTAGTCATGGAGTATGAAAGTTTGGATGACGCGCCTACGCTTATTTTAGGACGCCCATTTTTAGCTATGGCTGGCGCGGTAATTGACTGCAAGACGGGGATGTGGACATCTCCTTTGGGATGCGAAAAAGAAGGCTGAATGTGTTCGGAAATCCTGTATCCTTACCTTCAGAGAACGGCGACAAGCAACTGGACAAAAGTGTGTTAATGGAGCCTGGGATTAGGAACAAAGGAAAAGTATGGACGCGAACAGGGGAAGGAGGAAAGGAAGAGATTTTAAAAGGAACAAAGGATCATCCATTGGCCACTATTGATAAGGAGCAGTTGCTGGATATGATGGAGATGCTAGAAGCGAGACATCAGCAATATGAAAAAGAATCAAAAGAAAGGGAAGCAAAAGTCTTCAAGCTTCTGGAATTACAACAGCAATATATTAGTGGAGTAAGCCATAGGATGACCCAACTCACATCCTTAATGTCGATGATGACCCATAATTTCATACCAGGATTCAAGCAAATGTCATCAGAAGTCCAAGGAGAGGAAGAATAGGAATATGAGTTTTACGTCTGGCTGTAAACTTAGCGCTTGTTGGGAGGCAACCCATCGTGTCATAGGTTAGGTTCCGTATTTCTTAGAAATAATTAGGAAAAATTTTATCATTAATTGCAGGTACCAGTGGTCTAAGGCAAGTGTAACACCCGACTTATTAACCAAAAATACCCCAAAAATTTTTCATTTTTCAAACCAAATATTTTACAAACAAACATAAGTAGGGGGTATTAGTTAACACAATACGAGTACAAGAGTATCACGAAGTACAATACATAATATTATACATTCTTCAAGCCGGGTCATTACTTCAAATACTAAGTCCTCAGTCACGGACTTTATCTGTTCCCTTCGCGGGATCACGCTCACCTGCAGGGACATATCAATAAACGGTGAGCTATAAAGCCCAATGAATAATCAAATCAAGAATAACATGTATAAGAATAAAATTCTCTATACAAAGTCAAATATGTATTATCATGCAATACAAAATCAAATATGGCTCACGGGTTAGCCCGCTGTTGCCTTCAAAATCAAATATGGCTCACGGGTTAGCCCGCTGTTGCCTAGACTCACGATATGGCTCACGGGTTAGCCCGCTGTTGCCTAGACTCACGGCTTATCCGGTCTTGTCTATATAAGTTTGACTCACAGCTCCGTTCTTGTCTATTATAGACTCACGGCTTATCTGGTCTTGTCATATCATTGATTTATATTGACTCACAGCTTATCTGGTATTGTCATATCAAATCATATATCTGTCATTTTTCGTCCCCAAAACTGTTTTCAATCCGCAGCTGCTCATTTATCATTTATCACATCAAATACGAGTGAGATTACTCACCTGAAGGTTTGCTACAACTAGCGTTTGTTGTTCCTTGCCTTGAAATAAAATCCGTAGGATTTTGTCCCGTACCTATAATTCCATTTATTATCAAAATGATTATAGGTTAATAACCATTCCAATTAACTCTAATGCAATAGAGTTCAATACAATATCGTTATAAACAATGTCTAGTTAATAAACTTTCCGTTTACTAACTTTTTATGAATTTTACTATTCACCGAGGCATTCGGATCGATCTACAGTGCCCCCGAGGGGTCGAAAACTCGATATAAAAATTTTCCCAAACTTTTCAGACCATAACGAGCCTATGGTTCAAATTTGAGCTAAATCGGACAAGCCAAACAAAAGTTAGCATTTTTGATCCCCTGCCTGGCCCCTGCCTGGAGGGCGCACTGCGCCAGGGTCAGGGCGCACTGCGCCTGGGCGCACCCCGCCTGGGCGCACCCCGCCTGGCTCCTGGGCGCACTGCGCCTAGCGGCAGTGCAGGTCCCCTGGCCAGTCGCGATTTATGCACTGTAGCTTGCTGTTTTGGTCCATTAAGTCCTTAATGTTGTTCTTAATCGTTTGGGGTTTGTTCCTAGGCTAAAACCTTACATTTTGACAAGGTTTTCAACCATCAAAACCCACCCAATCAATCATGTGAAGAATTAGGGTTCTTATTTCTAACAACCCCAAAACTTCAAATTCATCAATTATAACAATCTACTTCCATTTTCTTTAGTTAAGTCCTTGTTATAATGACTTAATGGAAGTATCACATCAATTTAAACACCTAATCATAACTGTAATTGCAGTTTTTGAGTTCTACAAAACTCATCAAGAACAACTAGCAAGAACTTGGAAAACTAACCTTTCAAACTTCCAATTCTACCCTTTGAAGCTATATTCCAACTATGCAACTTCAATCTTCAAGATTTCTTCAAATCCTCTGCAGAAAATCGCACAAGAAATTCCTCCCGTATGTGCCAAAATTCTGCCCAAAATGGAAGAAGCTTCCAAGCTTTTATACTTCCAGAAATTACAGTTTGGTCCCTAAAGTTGCATATTTAGGACTTTTGCCACAATTTACAAAATTAATGACAAAATCACATTTTTATAACATTTTAAGTCCAAGACTCAAAATATTATTACCAAACAAGTCCTTTTCTGTCCAAAAGACCAAATTACCCTTTTGAGGTAAAATGACCATTTTGCCCTTTTTATTATAATTCTATAATAAACATGTTTTTGGCGTTACAAATTCTCCCCTCCTTTAAGAGATTTCGTCCCCGAAATCATACAAAAAGTTGAGGGTATTTTTCCCACATTTCACTTTCGGTCTCCCACGTCATGTCGGAACCTTTGTGATGACGCCAAAGCACTTTCACCATGCTGATCTTCTTGTTTCGCAGCTGTCTTATCTTGCGGTCTATCACCCGCTCAGGTTGTTCTAGGTATCTCAACTTTTCATCTACCTCAATTTCAGCAAGGGGTATGTGTTGAGACTTTTCAAACAACGTTTTCCTCAAGTGGGACACATGGAATACATCATGTATACCATGAAGTTCATCAGGTAACTCCAATCTATACGCCACGGCTCCAACTCATTGGGATATACGGAAAGGTCCGATGAAACGAGGACTCAACTTCCCTTTCTTCCCAAAACGAATTAAGCCTTTCCAAGGGGATACTTTGAGCATTACCATATCTCCTACTTGGAATTTTATTGGTTTCACCCGTTTGTCCGCGTACTGTTTCTGTCTATTCTGAGCTACCTTCAAATTTTCGCGTATCAGTTTGATCTTTTCTTCAGTCTGTGCTACAATTTCGGGTCCAGCCAACGGCTTTTCCCCAACTTCAGTCCAACAGGTCGGAGTACGGCACGGTGCTTCATACAAGGCTTCATACGGGGCCATCTGAATGCTAGAATGATAGCTGTTATTGTATGCGAATTCCACCAAAGGCAAATGATCTTCCCAGCTTCCACCGAAGTCTATGACACAAGTTCTCAACATGTCTTCCAAAGTCTGGATTGTTCTTTCACTCTGACCATCAGTCTGCGGGTGATATGCGGTACTCATAAGTACTTTTGTACCCAATTGCTGTTGAAGACTCTGCCAAAAATGGGAAGTAAATCTGCTATCTCGGTCCGACACAATCGATGCTGGTAGTCCATGCCGACAAATTACCTCATCAATGTAGATTTTCGCCAATTGATCTACTCTGTACTTTTCTTTATATGGTATGAACTGTGCCGATTTGGTCAATCGATCAACAACCACCCATATAGAATCATAACCTCGCAGTGTCCGCGGCAACTTCGTCACAAAATCCATAGTAATATGGTCCCACTTCTTCTCTGGAACCGTTAATGGTTGTATTTCCCCATACGGTTTCTGATGGTTTGACTTAACTTGCAGACAAGTCAAACATCTTTCCACAAATCTTCCAACATCTCTCTTCATTCCAGGCCACCAATACATCGGTTTTAACGTCCGATACATCTTAGTACTGCCTGGATGAACTGCATATCGGCTGAAATGTGCATCTTCTAGAAGCAAATTTCGTGCTTCTCCTTGTTTTGGGACCCATATTCGACCTTTGAAGGTCTTCAATTTCTGAGCATTTTCTTCCAGATGCTTCAAATATCCAACCATTCTTTCGCTTTTTACATTCTCCGGGTTGCACGCTTCTTCTTGTGCTGCACGAATCAATTCTGGTAACCGGCTTACAACACCCATACACGCGGATGAAATTTTTAGAGGAGATTCTTTTCGGCTTAGTGCATCTGCCACCACGTTCGCCTTGCCAGGGTGGTACTGAATTTCACAGTCAAAGTCTTTCAACAGATCCATCCACCTTTGCTGTCTCATATTAAGCTCTTTTTGATCAAATAAATACTTCAGGCTTTTATGATCAGTGTAAATGACAAACTTCACACCGTACAGATAGTGCCTCCACAGCTTCAATGCTAGAACCACCGCAGCTAATTCCAGATCATGAACTGGATACTTCTTCTCGGCATCTTTTAATTGGCGGGACGCATAGGCTATGACCCGACCTTTCTGCATTAACACACAACCAAGACCAACTCTAGAAGCATCGCTGTAAATCACATATTCTTCTCCGCTTTGTGGTAAAGCCAACACCGGTGCTTCACATAAAGCTTGTTTCAACTTCTGGAATGTTTCTTGTTGTTTTTCGGCCCACGTGAACTTTTCACCTTTCTTGGTCAACTTGGTCAACGGAGCAGCTATCGAAGAGAAATTCTCGACAAATCTTCTGTAATAGCCTGCTAAACCAAGGAAACTTCGTATTTCAGTTGGACTCCGGGGCGGTTCCCACTTCATCACGGCCTCAATCTTTGCTGGATCAACTTTCACCCCCTCGGCATTAATTACATGGCCAAGAAATTGAACTTCCCTTAGCCAGAATTCACACTTGGAGAATTTCGCATACAGCCTTTCTTGACGAAGCAGCTCTAATATCTGTCGCAGGTGTACCTCATGTTCAGCTTGGCTCCGAGAATACACTAAGATGTCATCAATAAACACTATCACCGAGGGATCAAGGAACGGACGACACACTCGGTTCATAAGATCCATGAATACAGCTGGAGCATTGGTTAACCCAAAAGGCATCACCAAAAACTCATAATGACCGTATCTCGTTCGAAAAGCTGTCTTCGGGATGTCTGACTCCCTTATCTTCAACTGGTGATAACCCGACCTCAGGTCAATCTTGGAAAAATATGACGCACCTTGCAGCTGATCAAACAAGTCGTCTATTCTGGGTAGCGGGTACTTGTTCTTCACCGTGATCTTGTTTAACTCCCGATAGTCAATACACATGCGCATTGACCCATCTTTCTTCTTAACAAACAATATAGGGGCTCCCCAAGGCGATGTACTCGGTCTGATATAACCCCTGTCTAACAGTTCCTCCAGTTGTTTCCGCAGTTCTACCATCTCTGAAGGTGCTAATCGGTATGGAGCTCGGGCAACAGGTGCAGCTCCCGGAACTAGTTCAATCGTGAACTCAACCTGTCGATCTGGTGGCAACCCTGGAAGTTCGTCTGGAAACACATCTGGGAACTCGTTCACCACATTCACATTCGCTACCCCCACTTTAATCGGTTGAGCCACCGATACATATGCCAAATAAGACATCCCTCCTTTACTGATACAGCTTCGGGCTTGAGCAAAGGAGATAACTGGCATTCTCAATCGAGGTCGTTCACCCTGTATCTTTATCAAATTATCATCCGGTGACAGTACTGTAAGGCTTTTATTCCTACAATCCATGTTAGCATAATTCGTTGCTAACCAATCCATTCCCACAATCACACCAAATTCATTGGTAGTCATCGGCTTCAAATCTATAGGGAAAACGGTCCCGTAGATTTTAAGCTGACAACCTTCTAGATGTTCGGAAACCCAAACATATCTGTCGTCGGCTATAGCCACCTCTAAACTTTCATCCATAGGAGTTAACGGTACACTCAAGCGAGACATCAAGGACTCCGACACAAAACAGTGAGTAGCCCCCGGATCAAAAATAACATATACATGTATGGTATTGAGAGTAAAGATACCTTTAATCACATCTGTCTTCTCACGGGCTTCCTCCACGGTCATTTGGAAAGCTCGCGAGGCTACTGGTCGTCCCCTGTTCTTCGGCTCTTCTTTCTTTCCCACTTGATCATCCCTGGGTCTTTCACTGTATGCTCCAGATTTCAGTTGGGGACAGTTCAGGCGAATATGATCCGTAGCCCCGCATTGGAAACACCTACGGTCCGCCCGACAGTCCCGTGTAAGATGACCCGTTTTTCCACAATTTCGGCAACTAACTGACCCAGTATCGCTGCGACAACTACCCGTGTGCCTTTTTCTGCATTTTTCACACCACTTTCCTTCATCTTTCTGACCTTTTCCCTTAGTCCCGGATTGTTGCGACTTTTTCTGAGGCGTCCAAACTTGGTCTTCCACCTTTCGTTTAGTCTCCAAGACTTTCTTTTCGTCTTCTTGTCGCTTCAGTTCTGTTTCTCTTTCTGTGGCTCGATCCACCACTTGCCGGAAAGTAGGTAGTTTCAGCGGTTGCACTATTTCTCTAATTCTGGTCGTCAACCCCCAGACATATTTATCGATCTTTCTCTTTTCAGTATAGATGTGGTGTTCTGCAAACCTAGCTTTCTCCAGAAAGCTAAGAGTATATTCCTGAACAGATCGGGAACCCTGTTCCAGGTGTAGGAATTCATCCTCCAGTTGCTTTATCGCTACTTCCGAACAGTATTCTTTATTGAACTTATTCTTAAATTGTTCCCAAGACACAGATTGGGTTGAATCAAGATTCAGCGACTTGTAGTAAATTTGCCACCAGTGTAGTGCACTGCTTGTGAGTTGGTTCGTGGCAAATTCTACTTTATCATCATCTGCACATTTGCTTACTTGGAACACCTTCTCGATATGCATGATTCATTCCATAGCTTTGACGGGATCATCTGTCCCCGAGAATTCCTTTGGTTTACAACCAAGGAAGGATTTATACGTACACCCAACTTTCTTTGTCGAGGCTTCCCCACCTTGAGTTTCTTTTACTGCCCGGGCACGACTTTCCCCCTGGCTTTCATCTTCTGACTGCCTGTCATGAACACTTTTTGCAGCCTCTTCAGTAGGATCAGGATTTGCACTCGGGTTAGGATTGCCACTCGGGTTGGGATTATTCGTTAACGTAGGCATCATTTGCCTAACCACTTCTTCCACTATCGCCCGAATATCAGGTGGATTTTGTCCCACCGGTTCCCGTGCTGGTGCTCTTCGCCCAACAGAGCCGCGTGACCTAGCTGGTCCACTTCTTGCAGTTCCACGCGAATTTGCACCAGTGGGATTGCTTCGTGTATTTCTCATACTTCAAAATTTCAGCAAACCGTTAGATTATATATATAATAACAGACTTATCTATATCTAACTGTCCATTTATCTGTTCTTCTCTCAAGGTTTAAGTCCAGGAATCTAGTCTAAGACACATAGTTCACTTAAACCACGGCTCTGATACCAACTTGTAACACCCGACTTATTAACCAAAAACACCCCAAAAATTTTTCATTTTTCAAACCAAATATTTTACAAACAAACATAAGTAGGGGGTATTAGTTAACACAATACGAGTACAAGAGTATCACGAAGTACAATACATAATATTATACATTCTTCAAGCCGGGTCATTACTTCAAATACTAAGTCCTCAGTCACAGACTTTATCTATTCCCTTCGCGGGATCACGCTCACCTGCAGGGACATATCAATAAACGGTGAGCTATAAAGCCCAATGAATAATCAAATCAAGAATAACATGTATAAGAATAAAATTCTCTATACAAAGTCAAATATGTATTATCATGCAATACAAAATCAAATATGGCTCACGGGTTAGCCCGCTGTTGCCTTCAAAATCAAATATGGCTCACGGGTTAACCCGCTGTTGCCTAGACTCACGATATGGCTCACGGGTTAGCCCGCTGTTTCCTAGACTCACGGCTTATCCGGTCTTGTCTATATAAGTTTGACTCACAGCTCCGTTCTTGTCTATTATAGACTCACGGCTTATCTGGTCTTGTCATATCATTGATTTATATTGACTCACAGCTTATCTGGTATTGTCATATCAAATCATATATCTGTCATTTTTCGTCCCCAAAACTGTTTTCAATCCGCAGCTGCTCATTTATCATTTATCACATCAAATACGAGTGAGATTACTCACCTGAAGGTTTGCTACAACTAGCGTTTGTTGTTCCTTGCCTTGAAATAAAATCTGTAGGATTTTGTCCCGTACCTATAATTCCATTTATTATCAAAATGATTATAGGTTAATAACCATTCCAATTAACTCTAATGCAATAGTGTTCAATACAATATCGTTATAAACAATGTCTAGTTAATAAACTTTCCGTTTACTAACTTTTTATAAATTTTACTATTCACCGAGGCATTCGGATCGATCTACAGTGCCCCCGAGGGGTCGAAAACTCGATATAAAAATTTTCCCAAACTTTTCAGACCATAACGAGCCTATGGTTCAAATTTGAGCTAAATCGGACAAGCCAAACAAAAGTTAGCATTTTTGATCCCCTGCCTGCCCCTGCCTGGAGGGCGCACTGCGCCAGGGTCAGGGCGCACTGCGCATGGGCGCACCCCGCCTGGCTCCTGGGTGCACTGCGCCTAGCGGCAGTGCAGGTCCCCTGGCCAGTCGCGATTTATGCACTGTAGCTTGCTGTTTTGGTCCATTAAGTCCTTAATGTTGTTCTTAATCGTTTGGGGTTTGTTCCTAGGCTAAAACCTTACATTTTGACAAGGTTTTCAACCATCAAAACCCACCCAATCAATCATGTGAAGAATTAGGGTTCTTATTTCTAACAACCCCAAAACTTCAAATTCATCAATTATAACAATCTACTTCCATTTTCTTTAGTTAAGTCCTTGTTATAATGACTTAATGGAAGTATCACATCAATTTAAACACCTAATCATAACTGTAATTGCAGTTTTTGAGTTCTACAAAACTCATCAAGAACAACTAGCAAGAACTTGGAAAACTAACCTTTCAAACTTCCAATTCTACCCTTTGAAGCTATATTCCAATTATGCAACTTCAATCTTCAAGATTTCTTCAAATCCTCTGCAGAAAATCGCACAAGAAATTCCTCCCGTATGTGCCAAAATTCTGCCCAAAATGGAAGAAGCTTCCAAGCTTTTATACTTCCAGAAATTACAGTTTGGTCCCTAAAGTTGCATATTTAGGACTTTTGCCACAATTTACAAAATTAATGACAAAATCACATTTTTATAACATTTTAAGTCCAAGACTCAAAATATTATTACCAAACAAGTCCTTTTCTGTCCAAAAGACCAAATTACCCTTTTGAGGTAAAATGACCATTTTGCCCTTTTTATTATAATTATATAATAAACATGTTTTTGGCGTTATAGCAAGTGTGGGGTCGTGTGAAGTTTTGGAATTTTTAATGACCACGTCGCGGGAATAAAGAATGCGCGACGCGGGCTCGTAAACCAACCCGATGCGCAGGGGTTGATTTGGTGACACGCGCGACGCGGGTTGTGCATTTGCGCGACGCGGGAAACAATCGGACGGTTTCCTTTGATATTAAGGTAAGCTGCGACACTATTCACACACAACCACGACTCGGAGCTCTGATCACCAGAAATTTCTCGCATTTTTTCTTGCTCTTTTCGTTCCCACTACTACGGTACGTCATTCTTGTTGGTTATATGCCCATCGTTATAACAAGTTGGTAATATTATTATAAATAGTAGGGTCCTTTTGGGTTACACGCAAGAGACGATTTAGCTAAAAGAGATCGAAAATAAACTTGAGGGGTTAAGTTTATTAATATACCAAAGTAAAGGTATATTAATTAGAAACTTAATGGTTAAGTTTATTAATATACCAAAGTAAAGGTATATTAATTAGAAACTTAATAATGATAAAGGACTAAAGTGAAATATCCACAAAGGAGGGGATAAGGATGAGGAGCACTATAAATACAACCCTAGATCTGAGTTGTAAGGCCTGCCAAAACCCTAATTTTCGTCACTCTCCTCCCACCCCTCGGTATACGGCCGATTTCTTTCAAAACCCTAAGTATTACGTGCTAAAACTTCAAGCAAAGGTATATACTACATCAACGGGTGCTGGATCGTTGTCTTGGGTGCGATTACATTAGAGGAGTTCTATTTTGGGCTCTCGTCATCCTAACAAAATCAGATCTGAGATTTAAAAGGTATGTCTTGAACCCTCTTGATTTTACAGTTACAAAAGTGTGCATGATTCTGTGATCCTGATTGAATACGATTTTGTTTTTAAGTTTCCGCTGCGTTTGTTTTATGTTATCGTATTCCAACAGTGGTATCAGAGACGCTTTATCATGCATTTGTACTGTTTTGATTCGATTAAAATTGTTAAAATCGTTTTTTTTTTTTTCTGATTTATCGAATCTGTTCGACGTCCGCGCCGCGGTACTTGAATTATCGCGTCGCGGGTTTTTCTAAAGTTACGATCATTAGGGTTTTGCCGCGTCGCGTTTCCTAGTGTTCCGCACCGCGTCGTTCTTGTCATGATCGTTTTCTTTTGATTACCGCATCGCGTTTTCTCGTGTTTCGTGTTGCGACGGTCGTGACGTTTTATTTTCTGAAATCATATTTCTTGTTATAAAACGGTGATTTTAGTATTGTATGATTGTTTAGATTAATGATTGACATAAAATGCTTGCATGCTCAATAGGATTAATAGCTAAACACAAAGTCTAAAATGCTTCAAAATTTAATGGATGATTGTTTAAATTAATTATTAACACTGCATCCTTGCGTGTTTAATAGAATTAATAGTTAAACATAATTTTCAAAGAATACTTAAAATTTTAAATGATATATATTAGAATTGTATCTATATGTATAACTTAAAATAAAAACATTGGTCAGACCGTGACTAGGCTCACCTACTCTAAATGTGTAGAAGGTTTAAGGAGGTCTTTTTGATTCCTAATGAGGTCGGTTTTTAAACAGCATTCACTGCTTACCACCCTCACCGCCTGTCGCATTTTATTGAGTGGAGTTACCGAAAGGGTTTCATAGAACAGTGTTTCAAGATAAAAGTATTACTGAAAATACACAAGTAAGAAAATTTTGTTAAAAGTTAATAGAATTTTTCAAAAGTCAAATTGGCAATTTCAAACCGGTTTTAAAAGTTTAAATTGACCCTTATGCCAATTAAAAGGTTAAAATGTTTTAACAAAAACGAAACAAAATCCCGTTTTATGAAAATGTAAATCTTATGCTACCCACAAAGAACCACACATTTAACTGGGCCCTTCCGGCGTGGGAAGTGCTATAGCCAACGCGTCGGATTGGACTCGGCCAAAATGATGTGATACTCACGATAACTCATGAATCATGGGCCGGGTGTCACGTGGGTCCTTCGTGGTCGATTTACCATCCAAACCCGTGATTCGCGGCATACCCGTCACGGGAGAGAGGATGAGCATGATGGGACTAAACATGCCATTGATTAGATTCAATGAATCCCGAAAGATCTAGAAGCTTCATAGAGATTGAAGTTGGCAAAGAGTATTGCCTACCTAAATAACTTTTGGGGTGACTACGGCATACCTCTTCACCACCAGAAGTGAAATATGGATTCTAGCCTTAAGTAAAATTATTGTTTTGGGTAATTAATTTTTTAAGGATTAATCAAACTAATTAAATCTACTTTTCATATAGATGGCTCCAAACACAAATGCAAATTCGAATTCGGCTACAAATATCTCACTAATGCAACTCCTCTCTAAGGATAAGCTGACCGGATCCAACTACTTGGACTGGATGCGTTCCCTTCGGATCGCCCTCCAGTATGATAAGAAAGAATGGGTCCTGGACACAGCTCTTCTTGAGGCTCCAGCTGATGATGCAACTAGAGCTGTTAGGGATGCTTGGCAAAAGCATAAAGATCAGTCGGATGAGGTTGCTTGTCTCATGTTGGCGACCATGGTTCCGGAACTCCAAAAGAGTTTCGAGACCGCTGGGGCGTTCGACATGGCCGACCAGCTCAAGGAAATGTTCCAAGAGCAGGCTAGACAGGAACGATATGACACTACGATCTCCCTACTAGATTGCAAGCAGCAGGAGGGAACCGCTGTCAGTGCACACGTGCTTAAGATGAAAGCGTACGTTGACAGATTGGAGCGACTTGGATTTCCGATCGCTCAGCAATTGGTTACGGATATCATCCTCCACTCGCTGAGCAGTACATTCAGTCAGTTCACACTGAATTTTAATATGAATGGATTGGAAAAGACCATAATGGAGTTACACGGCATGCTAAAAACTGCCGAGGCAAATATGTCTAAATCTAAGAACTCCAGCTCCACGGCTCCGGTATTGGCAATCAGGGAAGGGGCAATCAAGAAAAGGAAAGCCAAGAAGCCTAAAGGCAAAGGGAAGGGTCAAGTTGGTAACCCTAACTCCAACCCTAGCAACAAAGGCAAGGCTGGTTCTATGATAGTGCCGACACCAAACCCTGATGAGGCCATTTGTTTCCACTGCGGAAAAAAGGGACACGGGAAGCAAACCTGCCCTAAATACCTGGAGGAGATCAAGAAGATCAAGCCCAAAGTGTCTGGTACCTCAGGTATATACATGATAGAACTCCATAATACTTCTACTACTAATACATGGGTCCTAGACACAGGATGTGGTACTCACATTTGCTCTGATGTGCAGGGACTAATAAAAAGTAAAAAGTTAAGGCATGGGGAGCTAGACATGATCATGGGCAACAGACATACGGCTGCTGTCAATAGGATTGGGGATTACGAGCTCGTGCTTTCTACTGGATTTTCTATTAATTTATTAGATTGTTGCTATTCGCCAGAAATGGCTAGAAAAATTATTTCTTTTAGTGCTTTGTATCGAGACGGTTTTGATTTTGGTTTTGATAATGGAAATATTTTAGTTTTCAAAAATGATTGTCTTTACTTTAAAGCATGTCCTACAAATGGTATTTATGAAACTATCGTGAGCATTAGAAGAAATAATAGCTTAATCTTAAATGTTGATTCAGATACATCCAAAAGTGTATTGGATAAATCATGTCTATGGCATTGTCGACTTGGCCATATAAACAAGAAACGCATCGCCAAACTCCAAGAGGATGGGATTTTGGAATCATTCGACCTTAAGTCTGATGATGTATGTGAGTCTTGTTTATTAGGCAAGATGACAAAAGCACCATTCACAGGGAACTTTGAAAGAGGCAAGGATCTATTGGACCTCATACACACTGATGTGTGTGGACCGTTCAGATCAGCCATAAGACATGGAGAAAGGTACTTCGTCACATTTACTGATGACTTCAGCAGATATGGGTATGTTTATTTGATTAAACATAAGTCTGAAACCTTTGAGGTGTTCAAAAGGTTTCAGAACGAAGTAGAGAATCAACGGGGCAAAAGGATTAACATCCTCCGATCCGACAGGGGTGGAGAATATCTTAGTCAAGAATTCTACAATCATCTGGGGAACTGTGGAATTGTTTCACAGCTGACTCCTCCCAGAACACCACAACATAATGGTGTAGCTGAGAGGAGGAACCGAACATTACTTGATATGGTTCGGTCCATGATGAGTCGTGCTACGCTTCCAATCAGTTTCTGGGGCTATGCCTTGGAGACTGCAGTAAAAGTCTTGAACCTTGTACCAACTAAGAAGGTCAGCAAGACACCCTCTGAAATATGGAATGGGACTAAACCCTCATTAGCACATTTGAAAGTCTGGGGTTGTGAGGCTTACGTCCGTCGTGAAGCCATCGACAAACTAGAACCCAGATCAGAGAGGTGTTACTTTATTGGTTATCCTGTTAGTTCTTTTGGGTATTTGTTTTACAAACCTTCTGAAAACAAGGTGATTGTTGCACGAAGGGCAGTCTTCCGAGAGAGGGAGTTGATACACCAAGAGGCCAGTGGGAGCCAAATTGATCTTGAGGAGATTCAAGAACCAACCAATAAAGGACCTGATGTTGGCACTAGCTCTCAATCAGAGGTTGAAAAAACTGTTGAGCCTCAGCCAAGTACAGCTGGGGAATCTGACATACCTCCACCTCCTATCCGGAGATCTGATAGAGTACGTCATGCACCTGAATTTTATGGTTTACATATTACTGAAGGTGATGAGTCAATGGTAGATGACGATGAACCTACCAGCTATCAGGAAGCAATGGCAGGCCCAGATGCTGCCAAATGGAAGGAGGCTACGGAGAGCGAGATGAAATCCATGCATGATAACCAAGTTTGGAACCTAGTTGATCAAACACCTGGCCTTAAAACAGTTGGGTGTAAATGGGTCTTCAAGAAGAAGACAGACATGGATGGAAAAGTACACACATAAAAAGCCAGACTGCTGGCAAAGGGTTATACTCAAACCCAAGGGATTGATTATGAGGAAACTTTTTCACCAGTGGCAATGATTAAATCTATCATGATATTGTTTGCCATCGCAGCCTTTTATGACTACGAAATATGGCAAATGGATGTAAAAACGGCTTTCCTTAACGGAAAACTTTCAGAAGATGTGTATATGACACAACCAGAGGGTTTTGTACAGTCCAAATATCCTAATAGAGTGTGTAAACTTGTGAAGTCGATATATGGACTCAAACAAGCATCTCGCAGCTGGAATCTCTGCTTCGATGAGAAAATCAAAGAGTTTGGATTTTCAAGAAGTGAAGATGAGCCATGTGTATATGTCAGAGCTAGTGGGAGTGCTGTTGTCTTCCTTGTGCTGTATGTTGATGACATACTACTCATAGGAAACAATGTCCCAATGTTGCAAAGTGTTAAAACTTGGCTTGGGGATTGTTTCGCTATGAAAGACTTGGGAGAAGCGGCATACATACTTGGTATAAAGATCTAATGAGATAGATCTAGGCGACTCATTGGTTTAAGCCAGAGTACATACATAGACAAAATCTTGAAAAGATTCAAGATGCAAGATTCCAAGAAAGGATTCGTGCCTATGCAACGTGGTATGACATTGAGTAGAGACCAATGTCCTAGTTCTAGTGATGAACGAGAAAGAATGAGTCGAATCCCATATGCTTCAGCAATGGGATCGATCATGTATGCCATGTTATGTACAAGGCCTGGCGTCTCTTGTGCCTTGAGTATGACGAGTCGTTATCAGGCCAATCCTGGTGAAAATCATTGGACCGCAGTCAATAACATTCTTAAGTATCTTCGAAGGACGAATGAAGTGTTCTTGGTCTATGGCGGCATGGAAGAACTCACTGTAAGTGGTTATAGTGATGCTAGCTTCCAAACCGATAGAGACGACTCCTGTTCGCAGTCAGGATTTGTGTTCTTACTGATTGGTGGGGCAGTAACTTGGAAGAGTACCAAGCAAGAAACAGTAGCTGATTCGACAATGGAGGCTGAGTATATTGCAGTTAATGAAGCTGCAAAGGAAGCCATGTGGATGAAGAAGTTCATCAGGGATCTTGGTGTTGTTCCTAGCATTGATGGTCCAGTTGAGATCTTCCGTGACAATGAGGGTGCAGTCGCCTTGGCGAAAGAACCCAGAGCTCACAAGCGCACAAGGCATATACACCGGAAGTACCATTATATCCGGAGGCTCATTGAAGAAGGAGACATCACGATTAGTATAGTTACATCAGAAGATAATCTTGCTGATCCATTCACTAAACCGTTATCTCAGGCCAAGCATGATTCTCATACTAGGTCGATGGGCATTAGATTTGCAAATGAGTTGGTTTAAGTGTATTTAATTTAGTTTGATTTGTGTTTGGAACTCAAGCAATGTGAAACTCTATTTGTTTTGAAGATTATTATGTAGAGAACTTAATATATGCAAGAAGGCAGTCATTTCATTAGTTTATCATTGTGTTCCAATTTTGCATGTTTTATTGACTTCCTGAATAATTATTTTATTATTCAAAACGTCCACAGTCGGTCATACTTTTGGGAGTAAGTATTGATTCAAGGCTGACATGAGGAATTAGTAAATTGTCCATAGAGATAGACATAGCATAGAGATGCGTTAATTCTCATGTGTACTTAATAGGGATTAAGTATTAGAGTAACCTGTACTTAGAGATTACTTCATGGAATGTGTCACGAGTAATTCTAAGATGGTAATATCTTATATTCTTCAAGCGGAGATGCATTGATTCTTAGTCCTGCAGTCTGTTATGTCTTGGTTTTCTCCAACGTTGTCTGTAACTGGCAGCCATACAGGGAATGTCCAGATATGACATGATGAGTGGGCGAGATCCGTGTAGTCAAAGTTTATTTGTTCCTTCTGCCCTAACAGGAGAAGCGATATTCGTGGGCCCCTCGATGATTTGGTGTTGACAGCAAATGTACGGCCGTACTCAAACTGAATTGATATAGAATCAATAAGTGCAGTTTGTTGTGGTCATCACAAATCTCTATCGGGAAACATAATCTTGAATGTTTGAGACTGACAGAATTACATGTCAGACGTTCATATGGATATCTTGTAGAACAAAGGAATATTTGATCACTTGCCTAAGGGCTGTTTCATTAGATGAACACGACATTTGTCCAGGATGACATACACCTTACTAGGTTAAGGAATATTAGACCATACAGTTGTTATAACAAGTGCAAGTGGGAGACCGTTGGTTATATGCCCATCGTTATAACAAGTTGGTAATATTATTATAAATAGTAGGGTCCTTTTGGGTTACACGCAAGAGACGATTTAGCTAAAAGAGATCGAAAATAAACTTGAGGGGTTAAGTTTATTAATATACCAAAGTAAAGGTATATTAATTAGAAACTTAATGGTTAAGTTTATTAATATACCAAAGTAAAGGTATATTAATTAGAAACTTAATAATGATAAAGGACTAAAGTGAAATATCCACAAAGGAGGGGATAAGGATGAGGAGCACTATAAATACAACCCTAGATCTGAGTTGTAAGGCCTGCCAAAACCCTAATTTTCGTCACTCTCCTCCCACCCCTCGGTATACGGCCGATTTCTTTCAAAACCCTAAGTATTACGTGCTAAAACTTCAAGCAAAGGTATATACTACATCAACGGGTGCTGGATCGTTGTCTTGGGTGCGATTACATTAGAGGAGTTCTATTTTGGGCTCTCGTCATCCTAACAAAATCAGATCTGAGATTTAAAAGGTATGTCTTGAACCCTCTTGATTTTACAGTTACAAAAGTGTGCATAATTCTGTGATCCTGATTGAATACGATTTTGTTTTTAAGTTTCTGCTGCGTTTGTTTTATGTTATCGTATTCCAACAATTCTAACTAGCTATTACTCGTTTAAACTAGTGATTAGATAGTTAATTTGAGTGATTTGTTCAAAAAGTGCAAAACTTAGAAATCGCCAATGCTGACTCATAGGGTGTTTGTTTTGCCAAATAGATACCCTAGATGAGTTAGTCGGCACCTAGGCTACCTTGTGGTGTGTTTGGATTGAATCTTAACAGGTTAAAACTCGATTTTGAGTTTGGATTTTGGAAACAGCCGCACGGCGTGTCGCGCCCTTGCTCAAGGGCCGCGCCGCGGTGCGGTGGGGAAGAAAAGGACTTATTTTGCAAAAAAAATTCGTTTGTGCAGATCATGTTCATACTAGACCACGACTTCCTTCAGTTTCCAGAGGGGCCAGCGGCCTCTGTTGAGTACCAATCACGGAGGGACGCTTTGACAGGTCGCCGGGTTCTAGAGGCGACCATTATTGACAGGGCCATCCTCGGGGAGGCCAGGCTCTAGGGCGAGATAGAGCCATTTCTACACCGCACCTGGACCAATGGGGATGCGTCTTTTACTTGCCGGGGCTGGGACAGGCTCATGGCCACAGACGAGGATGTTGTGTACACGGAGCTCCTCCTGGAGTTCCTTTCGACGATTGAGTACACATCGAGGGCAACAGACCCACGGGCGAGGTTGATTCGATTCAGGCTGGGGGCGTGCATAGGGAGTGCAGCCTTCGGGAGTTCGCGAGGCGTACTGGGATATATGTGGAGGCGGATTTTCAGCACCGCCATTTTCCCCAGTTCTTTGATGCATGTATCTAGGGGCAGCCGGAGAGGCCTGCCAACATGGAGGTTTGGGCACCATTGTCCAACATATTCTACGAGGCGGAGACCTCCCGGGAGAGCCACCTTCGAGATCCACTCCACCGCCTCATGCACCGCATCGTCTCCACCTCCATTATGCATCGGGAGGGGGGGCGAGAAGGTGTCCGGGGAGGACATGACGTTTTTATGGGTCCTCCTCGACCCCTCCAGGTTCCTTCACCTTCCCTTCGCCTTAGCTGTTGCCTTATCCATCCGCTCGACGGGTGCCTCCGCTAGCAGTCCATTGGGCCGGGGATACTTCATCACCCGCCTGGCCCGATCATACCAGATCCTCACAGCCCGCACTGTCGCCACCTTGACCGCTTTGCCTCCATCTCGCACTACGGCGCGAACATTGGAGAGCATGGGGCTGATTCAGCAGCAGCGTCCGGGACAGTTCGTCAGGGCAGAGACCGAGGCACCCCAGGCTCCACAGCCAGCGTACGCTCAGCCTGGCAGGAGACGACGGAGGCAAGCAGCACCTGTAGAGCCAGCTCCTCAGCCTCAGCCACAGCAGCAGGAGGACCTGTCGGCCATCCACCGATTAGAGACTAGGGTCACCAGGGTGGAGGACCAGCTGGAGTGGATTGGAGAGGTGCTACTACAGATGGCATCAGCACAGGGCCAGCAGACCCGCCCATTCCCAGCTCGAGCCCATGACCGTGAGGCCGGACCCTCCAGGCCACCAGGTGGCAGTTGATGTATTTTTCTTTTTCTATTATATTTTTGGGATATATGTACTGAATTTATGACACATTCTATCTTTTGCTTATGTATATTTTATTATGTTTGCATTTAATGTTTTGTTGAGTTATGCATGTTATACAAAATTGGGGAGGAGTTGTCTCAGACAAGTGTGGGGTCACCGTGCCCCCTCCACTTGTCTTGACCACCGGCATCTTCACTGTTGTGCCACAACTCCAGATGCGAAATCAATGATACTTTTTGTTCGAATTTGTACCTGTGATACCGAATACCAACCAAGCAGTCTACCGTCAAAAGGGGTAACTCTTTCTCCCTTGTTCTAAAATATTTTATGTACAACGGGGACGTTGTACGGTTTTAAGTGTGGGGTGTGGACGGTCGAAAGAGAAATTTTTTGAAATTTTTGCAGAAAAGACCAATTCTAAAATTATTTTTTTAGCAACTTTTTCAAAATTTTTACTAAATTGTAATTTTGAAACGAATGGTTTGTGATTATGATAGCATTAGTATTTTTCAAGAGATACTCTTTAGCTGTGATCATGCTATTAGTTAGTCAAACAAGTTGAGTTTTAGGAGTTAGACGATTGGATTGTTTAGGATTGGAATTTAGGAAGGAAATGTCAATCTGTGGTCTTTGTTGTTCGAGCCGGTAGGTCCGAAAAGGGTGGCCTCGAAGAGGTACTTATGCATCTTACCACCTAAGATCGTCTGGTTTGGGATAGTATTTCTGAAAGCTCGCTACACGGACAACATCGGAAGTCATGGACAATTCCTTAATGGCCTTTAGAATCTGAATGAGTAAGTACACTTCATTGTGGACAGAAAATTTGTAATCAAGGGTTCTCTAGAAAGCCATGAATTCCAAAGCACATTTTGATTAGGTTCTCGTGAACTATTTCACTCTAACTCTTGAGGCAATAAGCTTTGAAACTGAACACAGTTAAAAATTGTTTGAGTCTTGGTTAGAATTTATTAAAAAAAAAACTCTCTTGCTTGGGGACAAGCAAGACACAAGTGTGGGGTGTTTGACAACGCCTAGTGATATTACATATTTTAGTCGTTGTTGAGCCCTATTCTTAGTGAAATTATATCATATATATCGTGGTATTCTCACTTTTCGTGCCAGTACTTGTTTGGAAGAAAATAATGTAAACAGGGACCAAAAGCGTACAAATTGGAGAAAGTTTGGAGAAGAAGGAAAAATCAGGAAAATACGTACGCGCGCCGCGGAATCAAGAAGGCGCGACGCGTATACAAGGCGGTGGAACAAAATTCAAAGTCCGAAGAAACGGGGATAAAGTCTTACGCGCGCCGCGATTAAGCATCAGCAACCTCTCAATTGGTATTTACAGCCGAAAACCCTAGCAAAGACCCGGTGGAAAAACGACCTGGAAGCTCTTTGACTCCGTGATTAAGCATCAGCAACCTCTCAATTGGTATTTTATGTTTTAGAATTTAATTTCATTTTAGTATTAGTTAGCAATAGTGGCTACGGTCTTTGGGAGTGACAACCACTGACCTGGAGCATTTTAGTTTACTGTTTTTCGGTATTGGTGACTGTATTGGATCATTGGAATTCGTTTTTGGTTAATGAGAAGCATTTGGTTACAAGTAATCTTTGTTTTTTGGTGTTTTGATGATTGTTATTGGTTTTGCATGCTTGTGTTGTGTTTGGATGTTTGATTTGACCTTGTTAGACTGTTTTCCCTTGCTGATTGCAGTAGCCAATTAGGTTAGTCCTTTAGGTTTGAACTCTAGCAATTGACTGTCCCATTGGACCTTAGTTCTTGGTTTAGTTTATGCCTTGTTTTGGTTTATATTTGGATTGTTGCATGCCTTTGTTTACTTCTGAATTAGAGATGTACTTCTGATTTCATAAAGTAACTAGGTTTGGTTTGAAGCTTAGCTTACTCTATGCTTGTTTTGGGAGTGTTTAGTTTAGGATTTTCGAGTTTTAATGGCAAGGGTTTGGAAACTGAAGTCCTCCGACTATAGCGTGACACTATAGTTGGTAATCTGTCATCTGGTCTGCCCACGTAGCTCCTGCGGATCGACCCTGACTACCACTGTGCTAGTGTGTGTGTTAGGTTTCTCTTATTTTTGACCGCACGACGACCTAGGCGTGTCAACACCCTATGTAGTGCCGCGTCGCCGTAATTTCATATTTAATGACCAATTTCAAACAACCATTTAACTCATACCAAAACAGCATTAACCTAAATTCTACTGATTTCATTGATGTCATTAGACTTATTTATTACCTAAAACATAAATTCCTAAAAAATTTCCTAAAGAGTAACCTAAAAACCTAAAAATCAAGAAGAATGTCATAATTACACATAAAATCACTCGGTTGTGAGCCGTGTCCTCGTCGTCATCATGATTTCCTGGCTCATACTCCTCGTCCTCTTCCAGATCCTCATTTGGCTCATCGTCGATCAATGGTGGTTGATCCCGTGGCACTTGGCACTTGAAATCGTCCATATATTTCTTCATACAGTCAGCCACCTACAACACTTGATTTTGGATGTTTTAAGTGTTGCAGATGGTTTCTTGGATTGCAATCGAGAGGGCATTGTACTCGAACCGTTGCGCTTTCATTGATTGGTGCATCGCCTTCATCTCATTTACCAAAAAACGCAAGTCTGGATCCGTGGGTTTGGTGCGTGCCGGAAGGCTATCCAATATGCGAGACCGTTTCTTTATTTTATCGTCTAGTGTCGGTGGCTCATGACGGAGAACCGGGAATGGCGATCTGCAAACTGAAACGATGCCATCATCAACATTCCACTGACTCCACGGTTCGACCCCTTACTTGCCGCTAGCTAGTGAGTTGTAAGGTATAAATCTTGCATTTTTTACCGCATCCACGACTGCGACGTGTCAAATTTTGGCGTCGTTGTTGGGGAGTTGTGCACTCGATATACTGTGTCAGTTGGTTATTTTTGTGATATTTTTTGGTATTTGATTGATTTTGGACGGTCGTTTGCACCCTGTGCATACGTACACGTCGAGGTGAACAAACGTCACCTTTGCCTTTTGATTCAAAATTTGAAAGAACCAAGCGACAAAATCGTGTGCGTAAGCGGTTATTTAATATGAGTTCAAGCGATGTTTTAGTCAAGGATGTTTCCAATGAGATGCCAAGCGAGGTAACAGGGGACAGCCGTTTGTGCCCCAAGTTCCGGTGAATACTAATGGAGCTTCCACGAGTACCGATGGCGGTGTAGTTTCAGCCCCTGTATCCCTTCCACCATGTATTTAGCCTGTAGTTCCACCTGCTAGTCAACCTATCCCCAACCCTTATGGGAACTATGCAACCACTGTGCCGACATGGGGAGTACAAAACTGTGATGGTGCTCTACGCTAATGCCAGCCAGTGCAGATTCCTCAACCACAACAACCCCAAAAACCTCATCAACCTATTTTACAACCACAGCCGCAGCAGTACCAGGATCAAGTGGGAGACATGGGTTACGAGGATGATGAGGAGGATTGGATGCCAAACAACCCTAACAACAACAATAATCAGTGAAATCAAGGTTGAGGACCTCCACGTCAGCAGTAGTATAACAACCAGTGGCAGGGACAACGGTACTATAATAACGATTTATACAACGATGGTAATCTCGTTCCCCCACTTTATTTTACACAACCGATTGGGCAGTTGGTTGCATCGCACTTCCAGCCTAGGGAGTATGATGATGCATCGCCTATTTACTTTCCTGAAAACGTAGATTGTCAGGTAGAAATTAGGCCGCAATTATTAGGAGTTTTGCCCGAATTCAAAGGTTATAGACAGGATGATCCGTACAAACATTAGTACGAGTTCTTAGCGATAGCTAATGCAAAAATTTCTAGGAACGCCAATAGAAATTTCTTTAGGCTTAGGTTATTCACGTTTCATGCTTAAAGACAAGGCAAAGTATTGGTTTACGTCGCTGCCAGCAAATAGTATCACAACATGGGAGCAGCTAAAGACGAAAGTTTTGCAAGAATTTTATCCGGCAAGCAAAACATCAAAAATCAGGAGGGCTATACAGGACTTTCAACAGAAGCCCGGGGAAGCATTCCATGATGCTTTCGAGAGACTGAAGGAGTTATTACGTTCGTGTCCACATCACGAATTCACAAGATGGCAGCTAGTCAATTTTTTCTATGATGGTGTCTACACCACGAGTCAAGCAATGATTAATGCATCATCAGGAGGCACAATTATGATGCAAGATTCTAAAGCAGCATAGAGATTCCTAGAGCAATTAAGCAATGGTTCTAAAACCAACTACTCGGCAAGGAAGCCTGCCAACACCTCTTCAGTAAAAGCAGTAGGAATAGACAATGATTGGAAGAAGGAAGTAAAAAAAGAGATTGGAGATCTTAATAGAAAGTTTGACCGATTATTGGCTACGATACAGGAGGGACCATCGAACCTGCAACATAATGGTCAGCAAGGACACAGAACCCAAGAAGTTAACCAAGTATATGGTTAAGGACAGTAGAACAATAATGGACGACCATTAAAAAAGCCAATCAAACAGGGGAACCAGAACTATGGTGGCAACTACAACAATAATAATCAATCATATAACAATCGTCAATATAATCACCACGGGCCAACACCGAATCAACCGCGACAGTATCAGCCGGTCAACAACAATAATGGTCCAAGCAATAATGGTAATAAGGGAGCCAACAACAGTAGTCATATTATTCCGGAAACCCAAGAGAATATGTTGGAAAAATTATATGAATTTGTGACTATGAATCATCAACAAACACAGGCCAACACAAAGTCCATTGCCAACATGGAGCGACAAATTGTTCAGTTACCTGAGAATTCCAGGAAAAGGGACGATGGCAAACTTCCCAGTAATACTGAAGTTAACCCGAACCATACGCAAAGAGCAGGGAAAGAGTATGTGAATGCTTTAAAGAGTTGTGAAACAGAGAAGGTGTGGAGAAGTGTGAAGGCAGAAGACTTCCTCGAGACAGAAAACAAGGATAAGGACATTCATGAAAAGGAGCAGCCAGTGATAGCAGCCCTTAAGAAGAAGAAGACTTCTAAAGCAAAGAAGAAACCAAACACATTAGTTAATTCATTTATCAACCAGTCTCTCTTAGATCAACTGAAAGATGCACCAGGAGATTCCAAGATCCTGAAGGAAATTTTCAAGGAGAAAGAAAAGGTTAAAGTTCCAATGCCTGAAAAAATTCGTCTCACTGTCAAACCCAGTGAGGCATTGTTGGGAATGTTACCCAAGAAAGAAAAAGATCCAGGTACCTACATCACTGTCACTGTTGGTGATGTAATCACAAGAAACACCTTAGTAGATTTAGGAGCTAGTGTGAATGTACTGCCCAGTTATTTGTATGACCAGTACAAAAATGAGGAGTTGGAGCCCGTCAAAACAGTTCTTCAATTGGCTGACCAATACACTAAGATTTTGAGAGGTAAATTAAAGAATGTAATAGTGAAAGTTGAGGATTTCTTATATCCAGTGGACTTTTTAGTAATGGAGTATGAAAGTCAGCAAGACGCACCTGCCCTGATTCTGGGACAACCATTTCTGGCTACAGTAGGAGCAATTATGGATTGTAAGACAGGTGATGTGGACATTACTTTTGGAACAAGGAAAAGAAGCCTGAATATGTTTGGATGCCCACTCTCTCTTCCACCTGGACATGAGGAGCCTCAACGAATAATTAAGCCTCCAATGATGCAAAGAACAGACGGCAGGGGAAGAGAAGATGAAAACCAAACACACGAGGGAGAGGATGAGGTAATTCTCTGGAAGGCAAAAGGCCACATACCTGACTCAATGGAAAAGACGCACTTCTTAGCAATGATGAAAATGATGGAAAGGAAAATCAGGCATTTGTAAGGAACGTTAGATGTCGCGAATCAAAAATGACACAGGTTCTAGAAGCACAACAACAACTAATAAATCAAACGAGCGATCGAATTACACGACTGACGACACTGCCGACAACGTTAATTCATGACATTGCCCTAAAGATGGATACGCTTGTGCCCAAGGAAATGTAAGGACATCACGGTCTGGATGAAGACGTTAAACTTAGCGCTTGGTGGGAGGCAACCCATTCGTAGGTAGGTTAATATTTATTTCAGTAACAATTAGCAGCATCGTATCATCATCATCGTCATCTTGGAAGATGGGGTACAAAGCAAGTGTGAGGTAAAATTACAAGGAACAAAGTAAACTTGGAGTATGCGTCGCGGGATGTATTCCTCCACGACGCGGGCAATTGGGTAAACCTGATGCGCAGGGGTTCTCATGAAGGCACGCGTCACGGATCTTGTCTAAATGCGCCGCGGATTTCGATCGGTCGAAAACGTTTTACCAGGTATGGATTTTCACTTTTCACACTACATCACTACTCACGCCACGGATAATAGAGCTTTGAGCACACCATTTTCTCTCGTGATTTTCGTGCATTTTGTTGTTCCACTACTAAGGTAAGCCCATCTGAACTAGTTGATTACGTTAATGCATGCATTAGGGCCTTGGATTTGAATCAAATAGGTTTTTGTAGAAAACATAGAAAATCGTCAATACTGACCTTTCCCTAATGAGCTTAGTAGATTGTGTTGAAACCCTTTATATACGTTAGTGGAAGCAGAACAAGTGCCAAAGATGGATTTTTTAGTCAGTCATATGCCGCGTCGCTACAGTCTCATCAGTCGCGACGCGACATTTGAAGTAACGCGGGGTTTTACCCACGATGCGTGAAGGACTGGTTGTGCAAAAATTGTTGTTTGTGATGTATTTCATGCAGATGGCCAGAGTACGATACGTTTTGTGTTCCTATGTTAAACTAATCAATTGTTTGGATTGATTTATATTTTTTCTTTTTCTGGTTTTGTGTTCATCATGATTTTTTCTGGGTTGTGTTAAAGATCGGGTTTTGGTTGACTTGTGTTAGGAGAGGAATGTGAAAGGAAAATGCGAGGAAAGGGAAAGGCTGATGTGGGTACAGTATGGGACGGGTGTGCGACAGGAAGGGGAAGGGGTTCATGGAGAGGATGGAAGTCGTTTACGCTAAATTGAAGCCTGTTGTGATGTTAACAGAAAAGAAATTAGGGCAATTGTGGGTTTATGTCACACCCCCAAACCGCAATGGCGGAAACGTTCGAGGGTGGATGACTTCATGAACAATATCATAACAAAGTTGAATAATAGTGATTCCAAGCAAAACAACCATCATTAAATAATTGCATATGTTACATCATTTAAAAGTTGCATGTTTCAAATACAATTACAAATGATATCAAAATAAGCAAAAACGACGTCGCAACGTCCCTTCAAATGGCGCTGAAGTTTACCTTATCAATTTCCTGATAATACAAGTAATTTGAAAGAGTGTCAACAATTAAGTTGGTGAGTTCATAAGATTTTGCATAAGAAATGTCCTTTGTTTGTAAACGATATTTTTGAAAACCAAGAAAATCCAATATTTTCTCATAAAAATGTCCAAGTCTTTAAATCCTAAAGACTAAAATGTAGTATGTAAACTGTAGTGTAGATTCATTAGAAATGTATGTTTCCACGTAAACAATTTTATGAAAATATTAAGTTGATTATTTTCCCCATGTGAGATACCCTATAACCATACTGTGACTAGTTGGCCTGCTGCGACGTTCTTCAGGCGTCGGAATGTGAGACATTTGGACACCTCAGACCTGCTGGTCTAGCTGTAGTTAGCAGCTCAGGTGCAGGGTTGTCAAGCCCGTATAGATCTATACTTAAATATCGCGCTCTCTTACCGAGACTCTGGTTATAAAAGTTCATGACTTATAGTAGGTACTTATTGAAGTACTGTGAAGATTCATCTCACAAAATGTATGTATTCCAATCAACTTGTTTACGTGAGATTTGTATGTAAAAACTCTTGTAATCATCCATTATCATTTTTCCCATGATAATATAGTAATGTTCAATAATTATATAATTTTATATAATTATTTTTGTCATAATAACCTTATGTTCATAAACTATTCCAATAATAGTCTATTTTTAGTGTTCCGTCGTAATAATCATATTTTTACGAATAATAACGAAATGACTTATTCAAATGATTATAAATATCATATTTTAAGATATTTCTCACAAAAATGGTGTAATAACTTGTTTATAACCATTTTTGTTAGAAAGTGATATTTCCCGGTTACAAAAAGGTAGTTTTTGTTAGTTTTCGTTTTTATGACGTTTATGTCAAAAATCTAGTGTTTTACACACTTTATTTATAGTCTTGCATCTTTTACACAACATAATATGTCATAATATTTACAATACATGGATCTAACCATTTTTCATATCAAAAGCATTTTTACACAACAATTAGTTTTATGAACTTGTGTAAATCATCATTTATAGCATTTAAACATATGTAAACTTGGATAAAACAACATTTATAGCATTTAAACTTGTATTCTCCCCCAAAAAGGTTAGAAAAGATGAAAATGAGGGGTATGAACTCACCCTTGTAGCGTGCTTGGCTTAAAAACGGTATTTATTGGAAGATCGGTGGTAGGAATGAAGATCCAAGCCTTGGAGCTCGGAGGACCCTTGGACAATGCTATTACCCAATGATTTTTCATAGATGTTAGTGTGTGTAAATGGTGTAAAACTTGTGTAATATGGATTAGAATCATAAGGTGAAGGTATCTTACCACTTGGACTTGCAAATCACTTGAAAAATGAAGGTTGGTGATGGTGTTGGATGGTGGCGGTTTGGAAGAGAGGAAAAGAGGGAGAGAGCCGAGAGGAAGAGAGGGAGAAAGAGTGATGAAAGAGTGAGTGTTGGTTGGTTTATGTTCCAAATGAAATTCTCCTAGTTTATTAGGGATTTAGGTTAGATTTCTAGTTAGATTTTATTGGATTATTTTATTATAGCTTCATAATGCTCTAGATCTTGAATAGTAACCAAGGATTGCATGGGGGCTGGTGTGTAGCCGATGGGGGTGGGGTAAGGGGGTGGGGTGGAGTGGTTTTTAAATAAATAGCAACATACTTGTATAAAATGTGTGATTTTTATAAAATCGTAAGCCGTTTTAGTGAAATTTTGTGCGTTTTTGACGAAACGAAGTTCTAAATAATTATTTTGTATAAAAACATTGTCCAACATTTATTTTGAATGGATTATAACTCGTTGGATGTCGAAATACGCGTTTAAGCGCAGTATTCTTCCGATTCCGCGATTTTTGGCATTTTACCGGAAATCGAATTTGGCTTTGAATTTAAATACCAGATATTATTACGTTCCATATTATATGAATTGTTATTTCATATTTGGTGTTTAAGGCACCACATTTTGCATTTTGGGTCCAAACCATGTGTACATTTATCCGTTCACAACGGTTTAATCGTTGTAACTTTCACATACGAATTCCGTTTTCGACGTTCTATATATCCACAGTTTCGTATTTACGAGCAGATCGTTTCATGGATATTATTATTCTCAAAATAATAATGGTAAGATTATCGAATTTTTACGCTACAGTAGTTTACTGTCCGCATTTTCGACGTTTACTCGATAATTGTTTTGAATTAGCATACGTAGTATTATAATATTTAATAATTCATCGCAAAAGTTATGGGAAATAACTTTCCAACATATGGATTAACGTACGCTTCGTTTGACTACAGTTGACTTTTGTTGACTAGAATTTACAATTGTCACAGTTTATGACGATAGAGAGAGAAAGAGTGGGAGGGAAGGAGAAAGAGAGATTTAGATTTTAATATAAATAATAAATAAATAAATAATTGATTAAAAACAATAAATATATAATAAATTAATTAAAAAAATGAAAAAGGTAATATAGTCAATTAAAGTTTGGTAGGGACCAAACGCGTAAAAAATTTACATAATAGGGACTGTCCGAGTGAAAAATAAAAATTAATGACCAAACACGCAAATTACCCCAAACCACTGGACCATTCGTGTAATTTACTCTTAAAAAATACCAGTTTTCTTTCCTCGATTACGTCTATTCCTCTTTGTTTCTCTCCTTAAACGAATTAATGACCAAACACGCAAATTACCCCAAACCACTGGACCATTCGTGTAATTTATTCTTAAAAAATACCAATTTTCTTTCCTCGGTTACGTCTATTCCTCTTTGTTTCCCTCCTTAAACGAGACTCTCTCTCCTTAAATGTAGGGGTGGGCGTTATTCGAGTTAAACCGCAAGACCGCCCGAACCGAACCTTATGCGGTTTATAGTTTCGGGTTAAACGGTTAACGATTCAGTTAACGGATTAAGTGGTTTGTTTAAGCGGTTTACGGGTTCGGTTTGCGGTTTGGGAAAAATTAAACAGGGCCTGCCCGAAAACCGAATAAGAGATATTATATTAAATATATATAAAATATATTAATTATTAAATTACCTATATACCCTTTACTCCTTTTGGTTACTCTCTTTAGAGGGTGTTTGGTTGTGTGTTTTGAAAGGGCTTTTTAGCTTTTTGGCTTTTTAAAAAGTCAATAAACTGGAAAGAGTGTTTGGATACCCATAAACACTTTTCATTTTAACTTTTCAGGCCTCTTTAAAAAGTCTATTTCAAAGAGTCACGCGATGTTGGCTTTTTAACTCTAAAAATGCTTTTTGACTGCCCTCAATTTACCCTCAAACAACCCTAGCTTCATTAACGTCTCTCGTCTCTCTTCTCTCCCCTGTACACAAATCGCGAACACACCCATTGTCGCTGCATTCTCCCCACCTCCTCCGGCGAGTGGAACAGTCCGGCGATTACAGCGGCGTTTGTCTGCTCCGGCGACTGCAATTCCTCCGATCGGTAAGCTTCTATTCCTTCTTGAAACCGATTTCTGCATCTGTTATCACCGATCGGTAACTTGATTTATGCATCCCTATTTCTGCATCTGTTAATTGTTTAATCTCTTGTGAAGAATCCGATTTCTGCATACCGATTTCTGCATCTTGATTCTTGAAGGATTTGATTTCTGCATCACGATGTGAAAGATGCATCTGTTAATTCTTGAAGCTCGAATTCTGCATCTTGACTGTTATGTTACATCTTGAAGCTCTACTTTTGCATATGTTATTGACTTATAATTCTTGAAAGTAGTTCTTGTGTTGAAGATTGTTCTATATATTGACTGTTACATCTTGAAGCTCGATTTTCTGCATCTGTTATTGACTGTTACATCTTGAAGCTCCATTTCTGCATCTGTTTACACCTTGAAAATCGATTTCTGCATCTGTTATTGACTGTTACATCTTGAAAATCGATTTCTGCAGCTGTTTCAGATCTGTACATGTTTATTTGGGTTAAAGATTGTTCTATATTTCCATATCAGATCTGTAACATGTTTCCTGTCACAAAACTTGTGTTCTTTCCAAATAAAGATCGAATTATGTTTGCTTGAACTAAATGTGATATTAAATTTCAGATAATGGCATCAAATATCCCTAATGTAAAAATTATATTTTTAAATATTTTGTAAAAAAAGATGTAACATAATTATAAATTTTGTCAAAAAAAATGGTTAAGTACTTACTTATTTGTAAAATTAGTAAATAGTTGTGAAAATGTAAAAATGTCCTTTTTGGTCATTTTACATATATAAAAGCTTATCCAAACACTTTTTAAACCTCCTTATCAACTTTTAGCTTTTCCCACCACATAAGCTTATCCAAACACTTTTTTAAAAACTCCTTTTTGAAAAACCAAAAGCTCATAAGCACTTTTGCCCAAAAGTGCTTTTGAAGTAAATAAGCTTATCCAAACAGGCTCTTAGAAGATTTGTTAACTTATGGAACATCTGTCAAGTTTGTTAACTCATGGAAAATTTGTGATTCTATAGAAATGACAAAATGTAACTTATGTCAAGATTCAATTTCATGTATCACATATTCATGGAAAGTTTGTTAACTTAGCTACGATTTCAGGTTTTGAGATTTTGAGTTCCCACTTGACAACTTCTCCGACTCCATCCATCCTTCAGTCGACGACCATCACCCTCCTTCCATCTTCTGTAACAGACTACCGACCGCCATCATTGTCGACTGTTGACACTTGACACCACCACCATCTGCAATCGACATTTGAGGAGTGTGGATTAGCCGACTGAGGTATGACTTCTTACCTTTTTTTTTTTTTTTTTTAATTTGAGTTCGGTGCTGAGTGTTTACTTCGATTTCTCAGTTGCAACAGTACATTAGATGAATTTACTATATCAGAATGTTAGATTAAAATCAAGAATGTTAGATTATTCTGCTACATCAGAATGAATTTGGCCTCAGAATGCTATAACAGCATGATTAAATTCAAGAATTTTAAGTCAGAATTCTTCAAATCTATTTGCTGATTGAAGTGTGTGCTTGTGTTATGCTTCAGTTATATATTTGGCATCCAAAAGGTAATTTAGGGTTTTGTTTTTATTTTCTGAATTTCTTCTTTTACTTTAAGTTAAGCTTTCTTTTGTTTCTATTTGTATGATTTGTTGTTGACTATTTGATATGATATTCTGATTAATTGGTTATTAGTGACTAAAAATTTCAAATTCAGACATTTTACAATTTTGTTTATTACTTGATTATATAATGTATATTCTTGAGTTAGACACGATTACAAAAGTCCTTTAATACTTCCCCTGCACCAACTATAAAGACAATTACTAAATTACCCCTAACCGACCTCCTTATTACACAACTACTAACAACAGGTCAACCAATCAAAAGAAAGTCAATGTTCAATAAAAGTTTCAGGCTTTCCCTCTTTTTGGATTAGTTAAAAACTTAAACCTCATTTATATGCAAGAAATAGAGTCCTACTTCCATTAATTTGTTTATTATAACATTCTACTTTCATTTCTTCCTATTTATACATTAAAAAATCAACCCACTTATAGCAATTTTATCCAAATACAAAGCTATTTCCATTGTTATAATTTAAAAGACACGGACTACATTTGATAATTGTCATTATTTTAGTATTTTACTATCACTATCTTTTTATTTTGCTTATATAAAATAGATCCCATTAATCAAATTATGATTTAGGTTGCTGTTATTTGCAGGATATATATAACAAACCTGTTCTTTTTTGGCAAGAAAGATTATTTCAGTATCTTGATTGATAAAATTCTCCAATGAAGTTTGTACGTTTCTTCTCTTTCTCTCTCTTAGATACTTAAGGGATAAATGCAAGAAATAGCAACATACTAATCTCCATTAAAGTCCTAAAATTTTGGCTCAGTTTATGAAAAAGTCCCAAATTAATTTTTATTAACAAAAAAGGACAGAAACTACATGTTTTATTTTCAATAAAGTCCTAATATTTTCGTACAGTTTACGGAAGGGAAGTCTCCAATAAAGTCCCGATATTTTGGCTCAGTTTATGAAAAAGTCTCAAATTAATTTTTATTAACTAAAAAGTCCCAAATTAATTTTTATTAACAAAAAAGGACAGGAAAACGGCTAATGTGGAGACTTTTCCGTAAACTGTGCGAAAATATTAGGACTTTATTGAAGATAAAACATGTAGTTTCTATTCTTTTTTGTTAATAAAAAATTAACTTGGGACTTTTTTGTTAATAAAAATTAATTTAGGATTTTTTCATAAACTGAGCCAAAATATTGGGACTTTAATGGAGATTTCCCTTTACAGAAAAATCTCAACATTAGCCGGTTTTCTGTCCTTTTTTGTTAATAAAAATTAATTTAGGTCTTTTTTGTTAATAAAAATTAATTTGGGACTTTTTCATAAATTGAGCCAAAATATTGGGACTTTATTGGAGATAATATCACTCCACTTTACCCTGAAAAATCTACCCAAACATATAGCAATCCCTTCTAAATACAAATTTGGTTGATTTTTTCAAAATATAATTTTCTAATAAGAAACAAATTCAAAGTACAATGCTATAATTGGTAGCTTTTCTAAACTACAATGCCTTAACAAGATAAAGATTGTAACCACAATGTTATAGTAGAAAGAAACAAAAGTAGAATGCTACAATACACAAATAAATGAAAGTATGTTACTTTTTCGGTAAATTTCAAAAAAGACATCAAGTTTTCAAAAAAGTTCGATTTTGACACTGTATTATTATTTTTTTCAATTAAGTCACTAACTTTTTAATTTTTCTCAATTAAGTCACTATGTTTTCAATTTTGACCACTTGACCGGTTAACCCGGTTGTCAGCTGACGTGGCATGGTGACGTGTTTTCAGTGTCACGTCAGCATGCCATGTCAGCGCCACGTCATCAAAATTGACACGTCACCATGCCACATCAGCTGACAACCAGGTTAACCGGTCAAGTGGTCAAAATTGAAACAAAATTGAAAACATAGTGACTTAATTGAGAAAAATTAAAAAGTTAGTGACTTAATTGAAAAGAAAAATAATACAGTGTCAAAATCGAACTTTTTTGAAATTTAACCTTACTTTTTCTATGTAGAATGCTATAACTAGTTTATTTATTTATTTATTATTATTATTATTTTTTTGTGATTGCAGACAAATTTGAGCCAAAATAAGGGATACAATCTTCCATCATGCCACATGGTCAACTTATCTGGTTTCCACATTTTACTAGATTGCCCTCTTGACCTTTCTTCTTTAACAATTTTCTCACCAATATCTACTATTTTACATGAACAAACATTTGATTCTTCATCTTCGAAAAAGATTCTTGATAATTACAATTTGATACCTTTTGAACCTTATTATAAAACCATTGAGAGAGGGCATTTATGGAATGTTTCTTTAATTGATGTTGTATTGATATCAAGTCCAATGGGAATGTTAGGGTTGCCATTTCTTACACGCACCAAAGGTTTTTCTGCTAAGGTATTTAAGCCCCGTGTATTATTTTATTTTTTAATTTTTTTTTCGAGTAAATTACAGTTTTGGTCCCTGTGGTTTACGCCAAATTACAGTTTTGGTCCCTGTGGTTTCTAAATCTTTCACTTGTGGTCCTTACGGTTTCCAAATCTTTCACTTTTGGTCCCTCCCTCTGTTACCATTTGTGTAAACCACATGGACTAAAAATGAAAGATTTGGAAACCATAGGGACCAAAAGTGAAAGATTTGGAAACCACAGGGACCACTAGTGCAAGATTTTCGAAACTAGGACCAAAACTGTAATTTGGTGTAAACCACAAGGACCAAAACTGTAATTTGCTCTTTTCTTTTCTGAATTAAGTACTATTTGGATAAATAATGTTTACAAAATGACTGGATAAATGAAGGTAAAGATAAATGAGGGAGATTTTAGAGTAAATTACGGTTTTGGTCACTGTGGTTTACACCAAGTTACAGTTTTGGTTCGAGTTTGAAAATCTTGCGCTGATGGCCTCTTTGGTTTCCAAATCTTTCATTTTTGGTCCCTGTGGTTTCCAAATTTTTCACTTTTGGTCCCTCCCTCTGCTACCGTTTGTGTAACCATGGGGACCAAAAGTGAAAATTTTGGAAACCATAGAAGCCACCAGTGCAAGACTTTCAAAACTAGGACCAAAACTGTAATTTGGTGTAAACCATAAGGACCAAAATGGTAATTTACTCGAGATTTTATAAAAAAGTTAGGATTTAATGTGGAAAGCCTCATTTTCGTGAGTTTCTTTTTTAAGTTGAATCTTTTTGTACCAAGTAAAAAAGAAACACTGGATTAAATCTCCATTAAGTAAAAAAAACAGCACTTGAAACTATTTTTTTCCTTCAGGAATTGAGCAATTTAAAGTCCAATTTTTAGTATCTTTTTTTTTTAAAAGGGTAAATTGCAATGTTATTAAATTTTGTTCCCAATAAATAATAGTAATGAATTTACATTTTTTTTTCCGATAATAGCAACATACTTATACTTTTTTATCCATGATAGTAATTCATTTACATTTCCTTACCGAAAATAGCAATATATAATTTGAAACTTATAAAATCTTTACAAGTTTCATGATTAATATTGCTATTATCGATAAAGTAATATGTAATTTCATTGCTATTATGTGTATAGAAATGTAAGTATGTTGCTATTTCCTGCAATTTGCCCATATTAAAAAGCTTTTTTTTTTTTTTGTTGCTTATTTTAAATAGATATATGCAACCGAGGCAACAACAAGAGTTAGTGAGTTTATGATGAAGGATCTTATTACTATGCATATGGAATATAAGCAATTATATGGACATGAAGAAAATAATTTCCTTCAATTAATGAATTGGAAAAATCTTGAAGCTTTTCCATTTAAACTTAAAGAAATAATTCTTGGTAAAGATGGAACAGAGCTTGGTAGTTGGATGCCACTATACAGGTAACACTGCAAAATTTCATGAAATAGCAATGTACTTTACTCTCGCTACAAATATTAACAATGTACTTTATGTTTTACCCATAATACAATGTACTTACATTTCACTACCAATATGGGCATTGTACTTTACTTATTAGTTATTACATAGGGAAATCTCCAATAAAGTCCTAATATTTTGGCTCAGTTTATGAAAAAGTTCCAAATTAATTTTTATTAACAAAAAAGTCCCAAATTAATTTTGATTAACAAAAAAGGACAGAAAACCGGTTAATGTTGGGACTTTTTCGTAAACTTTGCGAAAATATTAGGATTTTATTGAATATAAAACATGTAGTTACTGTCCTTTTTTGCTAATAAAAATTAATTTGGGACTTTTTCGTAAATTGTGCGAAAATATTAGGACTTTATTGAATATAAAACATGTAGTTTCTGTCCTTTTTTGCTAATAAAAATTAATTTGGGACTTTTTCGTAAATTGTGCGAAAATATTAGGACTTTATTGAATATAAAACATATAGTTTCTGTCCTTTTTTTGTTAATAAAAATTAATTTGGGACTTTTTTGTTAATTAAAATTAATTTGGGATTTTTTCATAAACTGTGCCAAAATATTGGGACTTTAATGGAGATTTCCCTATTACATATTGCTACAATTGGTAAAGAAATGTAAGTACATTGCTATTATATGTAAAGAAAATGTAAGTATGTTGATATTATGGGTTACATATTGCTATTATTGATAAAAGAATGTAAGTATGTTGCTAAGTATAATTATATTAGAGTAAATTACAATTTTGGTTCTTATGGTTTACACCAAGTTACAGTTTTGGTCCTAGTTTTGAAAATCTTGCACTAGTGGCCTCTATGGTTTCCAAAATTTTCACTTTTGGTCCCTATTGTTTTCAAATCTTTCACTTTTGGTCCCCATGGTTTACACAAACGGTAGCAGAGGGAGGGACTATTAGACCACGATTTATGTCCATAATTATGTCCATGATTTATGCATCTATTTATGTAAATGATTGTTTCTAGTTTAGGCTGTAATTTCTCTATATATAGAGCTCTCTCTTGTACACGTTATTCAGAGAATACAATCTTCAATAATATACAACTTTTAGGGACCAATAGTGAAAAATTTGGAAACCACAGGGACCAAAAATGAAAGATTTGGAAACCATAGAGGCCATCCGCGCAAGATTTTCAAACTAGGACTAAAATTGTAATTTGGTGTAAACCACATGGACCAAAACCGTAATTTACTCATGAGTAAATTACAATTTTGGTCCTTATGGTTTACACGAAATCACAGTTTTGGTCCTAGTTTTGAAAGTCTTGCAATGGTGGCCTCTATGGTTTCCAAAATTTTCACTTTTGGTCCCTATTGTTTTCAAATCTTTCACTTTTGGTCCCCATGGTTTACACAAACGGTAGCAGAGGGAGGGACCAATAGTGAAAAATTTGGAAACCACAGGGACCAAAAATGAAAGATTTGAAAACCAGCCATCGGCGCAAGATTTTCAAACTAGGACCAAAACTGTAACTTGGTGTAAACCACAGGGACTAAAACCGTAATTTGGTGTAAACCATAAGGACCAAAACTGTAATTTTTTACATTTTAAAGGAAATAACATAAGATTCATCTCAGTGCAGTTGACATGAAGGAGTGTTTACAAAAAGTTGAGACTCTTAAATATTCAGAAGAAGTTTGTTACAACGGTTCTTTGATAATAAAGGCTTTTAGTTCTGGTTTAGAAATAGGGGCATGTAATTGGTCTCTTAAAAGTCCAAAAAGAAATATTTCATATATTTCAAGCTCTATATTTTCATCAGGGGTATCAATGGAATTTGATTTTCATGGTCTTATTGGAAGTGATGTTCTTATATATTCTGATTTCACTTCAACGAAAACCAATTACTCAATTAACAGGTATGTTTATTTCATTTAATGTTTTAAATACAAATTTGTTTATATCTATTTCCTAATGAAGTTTTATACACATTGAAAAAGCTACCCAATTATAGCATTGTACTTTCAGTGTTTTTTTTTTCATTAAGAGTAAATTACGGTTTTGGTCCCTGTGGTTTACACCAAATTACAGCTTTGGTCCTAGTTTGAAAATCTTGCGCCGATGGCCTCATTGGTTTCCAAATCATTCATTTTTGGTCCCTGTGGTTTCCAAATTTTTCACTTCTGGTCCCTCCCTCTGCTACCGTTTGTGTAAACCATTGGGACCAAAAGTGAAAGATTTGAAAACAATAGGGACCAAAAGTGAAAATGTTGGAAACCATGGAGGCCACCAGTGCAAGACTTTCAAAACTAGGACCAAAACTGTAATTTGGTGTAAACCATAAGGACCAAAATTGTAATTTACTCTTTCATTAATACATCATACTTTGAAAAATCTGTTCATTGATAACGGTAAAAATTGTGTTGTATATATGATCATGATATAATTTTGTAGATTTTTCAAGGGATAATGATTTGATAGGATTTATAACTTTTAAAATTGTTCACATTTGGTCACTGAACTTTTTAAAATTGTTCACATTTAGTCACTTATATATTTTTTTGTCCACAAATATGACCATTATGTTATTGGTCATATGTGTACAAAAAAAAAAATTAGTTTAAGAGTAAATTACAGTTTTGGTCCCTGTGGTTTACACCAAATTACAGTTTTGGTCTTAGTTTTGAAAATCTTGCACCGGTAGTCCTTGTGGTTTTCAAATATTTCACTTTTGGTCCCTGAGGTTTACACAAATGGTAACAAAAGAAGGGACCAAAAGTGAAAGATTTGAAAACCATAGGGACCAAAAGTGAAATATTTAGAAACCACAAGGACTACTGGTGCAAGATTTTCAAAACTAGGACCAAAACTATACCACAGGGACCAAAAATGTAATTTGCTCTATCAAGTCATTATCCCATTTTTCAAAGTACAATGCTATAATAGGGAAAAAAATGAAAGTAGGTTGCTATAGTTTACAAGGCAATGAAAGTACATTGCTATTTCTTGCATCAAACCTAGATTACATCGGTCTTTTCTTTCCTCACATTAATCTTGAATTTCAAATTAATTTTTGGCAGTGAGAATGTAAATAATCAGGAATTAAATGATGATGATTTCTTGTTGAATTCTGATGAAAGATTAGAAGAAATGGAGAAATTAAATTTTATATGTTCGTGTTCTATGGATTCTTTAAAAGCTGGTGGATCTGTTTTAATTCCTATTGGAAGGCTTGGAATTATTTTGCAGCTTTTGGAATTACTTTCTATGCATATTGACTCATTTGACTTGAAGGTACTTTATTTCAAGAGTAAATTTTACAGTTTTGGTCCCTGTGGTTTACATCAAATTGCAGTTTTAGTCCAAGTTTTGAAATCTTGCACCAATGATCCCTATGGATTCCAAATCTTTCACTTTTGGTCCCTGTGGTTTACATCAAATTGCAGTTTTAGTCCAAGTTTTGAAATCTTGCACCAATGATCCCTATGGATGCCAAATCTTTCACTTTTGGTCCCTGTGGTTTCCAAATCTTTCACTTTTGGTCCCTATGGTTTACACAAACGGTAACAGAGGGAGGGACCAAAAGTGAATGATTTGGAAACCACAGTGACCAAAAGTGAATGATTTGGAAAACACAGGGACCAAAAGTGAAAGGTTTTCTAAACTAGGACCAAAACTGTAATTTTGTGTAAACCACATGGACCAAAACTGTAATTTACTCTAATTTTTAGTTATTCTATAAGATGCAATCAATTTACTAAAATATATAAAAAAAATAATGTTGTGTGTTTGTAGGTTCCTATATTTATAATCTCTAGTATAGCAGAAGAATTACTTGCATACACTTGTATTTTACCAGAATGGTTATGCAATTATCGACAAGACAAGGTAATAATACTCTTTTAACATTTTCAAACTCATGAAAAAGACGAAAATACCCTCCTCATTCTGATTGTGTTTATATTTTAGATGTACTCCGGGAAGTCGGTTTTTGGCCATGAAGAGCTGATAAAAGAGAAAAAGATCCACATATTTCCAACGATTAACTCGCGTGAATTATTGTAAGATTTTTATTTTTATTATTTTTTCAAAAATTGTTGGATGTGTATTAGGTTTTGTGTAGGGTTAATTACGAAAAAAGCACTATATTTTACCAAAAGTTCGGTTTAACTTTAACCACCAATTTTTAAAAGATTTGGAAAAAACCACAAATTTTTGGTAAAAAGTTTCATCGAAGCCATTATTACTGGTTCTTCTGGTCATAATTGTTGAGCTAAATTTTTTTCTAAAAATTGGTGGTTTATTAAAACAAATGAAAAATTGATGGTTAAACCAGAAAAAGTGTTTTTGCCAAAAATTCATTTTAATAAATTATATAAATTAAAGTGTTTTTTTCGTAATTATATAAATTAACTAGGTTAGAAACCCGTGAATTTCACGGTATGATTAAAAAATGTATTAAATAACTATGAAAAATATCAATATTAAAAAAAAATTGTCATCTATGGGTTTTGTTTATTTTGATATTTCATTTTTATTTTCTGAAAGAGTGGTTATTTTATAAGATAGTATGAAATCTATTAAAATAAATTATAGGATAGCACTATATTTTGCCAAAAATTCGTTTTAACCACCAATTTTTAAGATTCGAAAAAACCACCATTTTTTTGATAAAAAGTTTCATCGAAGCCATTGTTACTGACTTCTTCAGGTCATAATGGTCATGTTGAAATTTTTTCCAAAAATCGGTGGTTTTATTCGAACAAATGAAAATTTGATAGTTAAACCAGAAAAACTGCTAAAATAGAGGGCTATTTTCGTAATTTGCCTTTTTGTGTATACACAGGATGATGTGGCAAGAACCATGCATAGTGGTTTGTCCTCATTGGAGCTTGAGGCTTGGACCCGTTGTACATTTACTTCATAGGTGGCATGGGGACCCGAATTCTTTACTAGTTCTTGAGGTTTATTTTTTTCTTTTCAAGTTTTTTAAAATTCATTTAAAGTCAAAAAAAGTCAACACTTGACCTTACTTTTATATGTTATTTTTCAGGAAGGAATTGACACTGATTTTGCACTCTCGCCTTTTAAGCCTATTGCAATGAAGGTTCTGGAATGTTCCTTTCTTTCTGGCATAAGGTGAAAACACTTTTTTTTTTAATAATGAAAATGGAATTTGAGAAAAATAAATGAGGGGAAATCTCCATTAAAGTCCCAACATTTTTGGCTCAATTTATGAAAAGAATCCGAAATTAATTTTTATTAACAAAAAAGGACAGAAATTACATGTTTTATATTCAATAAAGTCCTAATATTTTCGCACAGTTTACGAAAAAGTCCCAACATTAGCCGGTTTTCTGTCCTTTTTTGTTAATCAAAATTAATTTGGGACATTTTTGTTAATAAAAATTAATTTGGGACTTTTTCATAAACTGTGCCAAAATATTAGGACTTTATTGGAGATTTCCCGTTTTCTATTCTTTTTTGTTAATAAAAATTAATTTGGGACTTTTTCATAAACTGAGCCAAAATATTAGGACGTTATTGGAGATTTCTCGTTTTCTATTCTTTTTTGTTAATAAAAATTAATTTGGGACATTTTTGTTAATAAAAATTAATTTGGGACTTTTTCATAAACTGACCCAAAATATTGGGACTTTATTGGAGATTTCCCAATAAATGAGGGCCAATTTGTAAAAAGTTAGGACCTAATGGGGAAAGCACAATTTTTCAAAGTAGAATGTTCTAATAAGAAAAAATAACTCGGAAATGTTCAAAGTAGGATGTTGTAATAGAAAGGAATTTAAAGTAGAATGCTATAGTACACAAATAAATAAAAGTATGTTTTTGTTCTTACATTTAGCCTTTTTTTTATAAAATTAACAGTTTTCAAGGATCCTTGGTGTTATTTGTTATAAGTTATAATCTCTTGCTTTGTAGGTTGGAAAAGGTTCCACAATTGCTTAAAATGCTACAGCCAAAACAAATCCTGGTAACAATTTTTTTTTAACAAACTATGTGTTTTATTTTTCACACATAATAGCAACCTACTCATATATCCTTAGAAAGTTTGAAATTACGTATATATCCTTACAAACCCTAAAAATTTACATATATACCCAAAATATTAATTTAATAATAATGAATCATTTTAAAATAAAAAACTATTTTTAATTCTATTTTTTATAGTTTTAAAAACTAATTAAATTGTGACATTACCTACTACCCTTGTCCCAAAATTTTCAAACATATCAGTTGTTACAATTTTTTATCATTCAATATGGAATATGCAATCATAGTCGAATCTGTCGTGATCAGCTGTTTAAACGTGAAGGAGTTGTCGATTATAGAAGGATTTCATAGGGGTATTTAAGTAACTTGTGTATAATCTAATTCAAAAAATGATTTTTAATTTTTTTAAAGATTAGTTATTATTAAATTAATCTTTTGGGTATATATGTGATCTTTTATAATTTGTAAGGATATATACGTAATTTCAAATTTTATAAGGACATATACGTAATTATAGAAGTTTGTAAGGACGTAAACGAAATTCAACAGCTCGCGGATTAGTAACCACCTAACGCTTATTTAACAGCTCCCGGATTACACAAAACCGTTGTTTGAACCTCTAAACAAATCATTGTCATGTTTATTTTACACCGAGGCCGAAACAATTCGCCTCCCAAATTCCAACAAACTTTCCGAGTTACACATCGCAACAAACTTAGCCTCGCAACTCACATTTTCAAAATTGAAAAACAATGAGTTGACCATGTCAAGATTAACGGGCGACCTTTACGTGGAACATGGGAAGCATTATTTAGTCGAGGAAAAAAGGTCAACGGGTTTGGAAATCGGGCCATTGGTGCATTGGGGTAGGGTTGATTTAGGGAGTTTATTGGTGGGGTTAGAGAAGATTGGTGTGAAAGGGTTAATGGAATACGGGTCAAATGTGGTCAATGTGGTTGAGCCGGTGAAGGGTTTGATAGAAGTTAAAGAAACGAGTGTTGTTATTAGTATCGGGGATGAGAGTTTAGCCTCGCGTATTTCTGATGTAGTTTATGGCCTTTTGAATGGTGTTTAGGGCGTGTTTGTTATGTAATAGTGTACATGATGTTAGGGTTTTGTACTGTGTTTGACGTATATTGGACTGGGACTGGGATTGATGTCAATCTGACAAAAATTGTAATTTTTTGTTCCGTTTAAAAAAAGGAACAAGGTGATGTAGGGAAAGATGTAAATGAAGTTCTCATCCTAGTTATTGAAAATAGTCGTAAAAGTATGTAAGGTCTTAGGGGTTGTTTGATTTGCCATTTACTGGTCAGTAAATGGTTACGTTTGTTTGATAACCTCAAAATTTATCTCTGACTCGGTCTTAAACCCTAAAATTTACCTATTACCCGGTAAGATGCTGACCGGTCAGCTCTTACTCAAACAACAAATATCAAATAGTCTATTACTCTTTAATTTGGGAAATCGTAGATTTTTGTGTGAGATCATGAGTTGGGAATATATGCGGGTGTAAACCGTAAAGAGATAAAAAATGTGAAATATTTATATTTGTATTTGTTTGTATAAAAGTCAAGTGTGTTAGTTTCTATACGTATCAACTTGGATGAATTATCTCTATGAATGTTACTTTTAGTGTCAAATGATGTAATCTGTAACGAGCAAAAAATCATGAATATTTCGGGAAAAATACATAAAAGCCTTGATATTCTAGTCATGTTTTATAGATATTAAACCAAACAAAATCTAACCCTTAAAAATCATTTTCTTTGTTGCCGTGTTCAAAATGGGCAAAATATCACAAATTGGACGTAATTTCAGTTGCTAAATTATTTAATTATAATTATATTAATGGTTCGGTGGCGGAAACGAGAAGTTTAATAGTTCAGTGGTTTGGATAAATTATGATAAGAACATGTTATGTTTTTTATGTCCAGAAGATCGATTTTTTAAAGAGGTCAAAAAAGTTGGAGAAAACTGTAATTTGGTATTTGTGTTTGTTTAAAAATTGGGGTTTTAGTCCCTAAATTTTCGATTATACATAGATGGTTCTTGTGAGCATGTTTGGTCGTGGATTTAATCCTTTTATTTAACAACATAAGTTTAAGTACCTTAATTTATACTAAAATGACATTTTTATCATCTATTGTTTATTTTCTATTAAAAAATATGGGACCCACCAATTTACCATATCATTACTTTTCATTCAAGGATATGACACCCTTGTTCACCTTCGACAACCACTCATCACCACTACTGACACCCTTTTCACCTTCCAAAATCACTACTGACATCCTTTCACCTCCGGCAACCACCACCGGTCACCACCAATATCCCCTTTCACCTTCGACAACCACCGACACCAAATCAAACATTAAACCTGAAACCAAGTAAACTGGAAGCAAATAAGAGAATCACTTCTCAAGTTCATGTCTCTAGTAAATTCCACATTGAATGATCGAGACCATTCTTATTATTAGCTATTAATGTGTAATTTTTGTTACATTTACTTAAAATTACAAAACCTATATCTCATATTCTTTGGCAAACATCTCAGAATCATCTGTCTCTGTTAGCTCCAAGAAAATTCCTCCGGTGACCTTCCCATAAACTAGTGTGTTTGATGGGGTAGTGCCCCCTTTAGGGACATCTTTATTGGCTCTGTGTTCTCGATCCTCGAATCGGTTTTTTCCAGTGTACGGGCAAAAGTCGGAGGAACACCGTGTTCTTTTCGGTAACAGAGATGTTGAACATACGCGACTATGGTTGAGAAATGGCTCGAGGTGGCGTTGACAAACACGATAAGGAAACTGGCGTGTAAGATCTCGAAATTTTGTGCTTGTACGAGATGGAGAAGGGGGTTGAGGGGTGCTGTTATTGGCACCCTAAGAAGATATTGATTGCCTATGAAAACAATTATTACACATCCCTCCTGACATCGCATGCCATTTTTTCTTGTGTACGTCGACTTTCCGTTAAAACTATACTATGTCTAATTTTTTGAATTGGCATTATTTAATAACCAAAATTCATGCGGCATTTATCATTAATTTACCATGTATGTATTAAAAAAACTACGAGCACTTGCTTTCTTATCCATAATTTAACATGTTACGTGCATGATTTACAAAAAGACAAACAAGGGTCAGAAAAATTATTATTAGTCAAATAATATATGTTGAATTCAATGTATATGAAAAAAAACAAACGAAAAGATAGTTGCTGCAAACGAAGAGATATGCAAGCATTATAATTTTGCTTGGTTATAAAAAAAGCTCGTGCCATTTATACGTATAAATAGTACTCTTCAATTTCATTTTCAAACACATCAATTTTAAGCACATCTAGCTTAAATAACAAAATGAGTTGGAAAAAATATGTTCAATCATAAATCACATATTCGTATTTGTATATATATTGCTTAGGCGGACGACATTCACACAAATAATGCACATCACGATGGCGATAATGAAAATAGTTACTTCGTTAATGAGACATCAACATTTGAAACGAACATGGTATGCAGTTTTAGGTTTATTACTATAGTTATTATTGTGAAAATTTACTAGTTTCTAATAGAAAATCATTTTCAGATATTCAATTCTCGTCAACAGTTAATAGATTGGGTGCAAAATACGGGACGCGGTCTTGGTTACATTATTGTAATAAAAAGATCCAATGCTAACATAAATATTTATTTTCAGTGTGATCATGGTGGTATATACAAAAGGAAAAAAATATCCACAAAAAATACCGGTAGCAAAAGGATAAATTGTCCATTTGCATTGAAAGGGAAGTGTTCGTCGATAAATGATTGTTGGTTGTTAAAAGTGATGTGAAATACATAATCACTAGCCTACCTTACATTTAGAAGGCCACCCATATCCACGACGTCTTTCTGTGTATGAAACCCAATTAGTCGAAGATTTGGTAAGAAAAAATGTTAAACCACGAGATATATTATCTACATTAAAGAAGCAAAATGTAGAAAATGTATCCACTCTTCCAACTATATATAATGCAAACCAAAAACTGAAGATGAAAGAGAAAAGTGTCAAAACTCAAATGCAGGTTGTTATGTATTTCTTAGATAAGAATGGTTATATATATTACAGCCGTGTAGATATATCCACAAACGAGCTCCAAGATTTATTTTTTGCTCATCGAAGATCATTAGAGATGTGGCATGCATTCCTACATGTGATGTTGATGGATGCGACATACAAAACAAACATGTACGATATGCCCCTCCTTGAAATAGTTGGTGTAACTCCAACTAATATGACATTTTCAAGATCCTCGTAGATATAGTTCTGTCATGTATATGCCGAACTATGTAGGGGCTAATCAGTTTGATT
>CM042013.1:112727445-112782445 GCA_023525715.1 Cichorium intybus | reverse complement strand
TCAATCACTAGTCATAAATATATACATGAAATATATATATATATATATATATATATATATATATATATATATATATATATATATATATATATATATATATATATATATATATATATATATATATATATATATATATATTATGATACAATTTAATTTAGCAAGAATGGTCATCTATACTAAATATAATTCAGTTATAAGTTTCAAAGATAAATTCTTAATATACATTAGTCGGTTAAATAAACATGCAAAGTAAATTATTAAATTTGCAATATCCGAATTTATATCAATCAAAACATAATTATAAGTTTCATCTAGTCTAAGTAAAAGCAAAATGGAATTACTCCATAATCAAAGACAAACAGCACACTGAATATATAAGAAAGCTAAACATAGTAAGCAAACCGAATATCCGAGCAATGGTGTTCTTGATCGTTTGTCGTGACTTCCGCTTAGCAGAGCTTCAAACCTTGATGAAGAGAGGTCGAGAACAGGGAGATAGAGGGTGTTTCTCCAGGTAGAGAGTTTATAATCTGAATTGTGTGTCTAAAACAACAAGATTAAGTCTCTATTTATAGTGCTGGACAGGGACCATCGGGTCGCGATCCTCTATGGGTCGGGTCGCGATCTTCTATGTAGTGCGCAGCTACGTCGGCCACGATCCCGACTGAGTGGAGTAGTTGGGGCGTAGGTCGGGTCGCGATCCTCGAGGAGATCGGGTCGCGATCTCTGTAGGATCGCGATTTCAGGCTTCTAGTCGCGATCCTTTGGTCATCAACTGTCACGCTTTCGTCAGGAGATAGGGTCGCGATCCCTATGGAGATAGGGTCGCGATCTATCGTCTGACTGACTAATTTCTTCGCTTTTTCGTCCCGAATACGCTCTTTTTTTGGTTCCTCCTTTCCCGATAGATCTTTTACTCCATTTTCTTTATTCGAAGGCTTGAATTTAGCTCCTTCTTCTCAATCAAGCAATTTTCCTGTGTTTTGGTTATTAAAATGATTAAGTACCTTTTATCGTGAAATTAAACCAAAAACACATTTTTAAGCACTTGATATTGCCCGAAATATATGTATAAATGAGGCAATATCAAAATACCCTATACTTGAATTTTGCTTGTCCTCGAGCAAACTATAATTTAAAAACCAGCTAAGACAATTGATATCTAAACAACTTTCCAACTGTTAACATTATTTACCTATGTTAAGAATAAGGTTGTAAAAATAAACATAGTAGATTATACCTAGTCTTATGTGCGTATTTCTAACCTTCCAAAATTTTACATAAAATCTATTTCTATTAATGACAAATATTTAGATTGAAAAATACTCATTTTTACATAACATTGAATATACCCTTTAAAAATTCCTCTTATCTCAAGATCTTTTTGTCAAGTTTCCCAAAAATTATGCTGGACTAGGTTTATCAAGTTAAGTTATTTATTTTTATCGCACCTTTGAAACTCGTGACTTTCTATGGAACTCTTGATTACAAATTTTCAACTCACAACTGTACAGAGTTTACTAATTCAAATTCCAAAGGCCACTAAGGAAATCCCATGACTTTCGATGACATCCGTGTAACGAGCTTTCGACAATATTATCCCAAACCAGTTGGTTTTAGGTAATAAGGAGTAGGAATGCCCGTGGGCCCCATTTTATGTTTACTTGCTCGAATGTCAAAGGCCACTGATTGAATTTCCTTCCCGAATCTCAATCTTATGGTGTAACGTTACTTGATTCTCGTTTTTCATTTCATTTATTTTCTCATTTGAAGTTCTTTTAATGAGGCTTATTTTCCTCGATTTAGTCATAGCATTCGCGCGATTTAGAGAAACTGACTCAACCTGTTTTGACAAATCCTGATTTTCAACGGGTCTATTTCGTTATTTATGCAAAACATTTTGTAATTATCATTCTAACTACTTGTCATTTACGGAATTAAATTTTATATGAAATAATGAAAAATTAGAAAATAAGAGCATAAAATTAAGTTTAACCTACAAATTTATTTTCAAAACATTTTTCTTAACAATTACCTTTTTAGTATTCAATTTTTGGAAAATATGTTTAAGATAAAACTTTGACTTGGCTTAGTTAATAATTGCATTTTGACCTTTTTACCCTACACTTATTTTATACAATAATCTTATTGTATATATCTTTTTAATTCAAAAAGGAGTTTAATTGGAATGGACTCCCCTTGGGTAATGGGTCATTTTGTTTTAAGGACAGATTCCACAGAAGAAGTTTGCTGAACTGAGTGCTAGCGTCTGTTTGAACCTATATTCTGTATCAATGCTCAGAGAAAATATTAACCACACCACAAAAACTAATCACACCAATAAATAAAAACAAACACACCACACTAAAATAAAATAAAATCCAAATGTATTTAAATACAAAAATAAAATCAATCATCAGTATCATCAAAAGCTGAACCTGAGGTGCCACCGCCATCACCGTAGTCGTGCAGGAAATCTGGCGGCTCAAACCACGTGGGTACAGGAGGAACATAAGTCGGGTATGGAATAGATGGCTGGAACCCCTGACTAGCGTAGAACTCCTGCATACTGCGCGATACCCACTGGTCATGTACCTGTCTCCTCAGAATATCGCGATCTAGCCTCTGCATGTCGTGCTCTATCCGTCGCATGTCGCGCTCTCGGCTCAAATCCATCCTACTCATCTGCTGGGATAAGTAGCGTAGATCGATCTCCTGTTCTGGGACATCCTGCTGTATCGGAGATCTCTGCCGGCGTCGACGGTGAGCACCGGGGGCTCGCTGAGGCTGCGGCTGCGGCTGCGGCTCTGGGTCTGGCTGTGGCTCGGGCTGTGGCTCTGGCTGAGCGTCCATGTCATCTCCCTGCTCAACAGGGTCCTCCTCTCGTATGCGATCGTCCTGATCGATCACTCTCATCTGATAAAGGTAACTCCTGTTCATATAACGAGGATCTGATACGGTGAGTCCCTGTGCGAGTGGAGATGAGAAGACGTCGTATGACGCTGCCAGTCTGGATATAATATGTCCTCCAGAGATGGGGCTCTTTTTCTTTGCCCCTTTGGCCTTTCTGGAAAGGAAGACAGCCAGTGTATACGGAAGGTTGAGGCACACACCCTCAGATGTCAGGCACCAAAGATAGAAGACATCATCAACGGGCACCTATCGCTTCCTTTACGGTGATTAACCGTAGAGGCGATGAGTCTGTGAAGTACACGGTGGACAGGGGAGCGTAGCATGCTCTCCACCGCGGTGTGTGAGTCGTAAGCTTCATTGGCCAACGCGCCCCAAACATCTGCCATGCGGAAGTCAGCGGGCTCGAAGAAAGTAGAAAAAATAGGCAATGCGATCTCCTCCCGTGTATATAGCCCCAGGCGTAACCCCAGCTCCATCACGCTGCACTCACGGCTGACTCCTCCCAGTCTGAAAGAGAGAGCCGTCCTATCCGATAATTCCCTATACTGCTCGAACTGTACAGTGGATAGGAACTCCAGAGTGAGCTCTTTGAAGATCGGCTCTTGGAAATGGAACAGTCTATCCCAAACGTGGCATGTAAATCCAGTTGCACCATGGATTTTTGTTGTGAATGGTGCCATACGGTGGTGCAGCCCGATTGTGGCCGCGTATTCCCAATCCAGACAGGGAGGCACATGAATGTCTTTTTTGTGAATCTTGGCCAGTTCTCCCAAATATTGTTGTCTCCTCGCATTGTTGATTGTTGTTGGAAATTGAAGCAATGCATGCGAGGGCAACTGCTCAGCTTGTGGGTTTTGTTCTCCCCTTCCCGCCATTTATCTGTGAAATAAGAAATAAAAGAAGAAATAGAAAAGAATTAGCTTGACAAATAACAAAATTTTCCCCTGATCAGAGATCGGGTCGCGATCCACCTGTGGGTCGGGTCGCGATCAGGGTTTGGTCGGGACAATCAGTTCGGGTCCTGGTCGCTGTCGGGTCGCGATGGCCATCCGGATCGGATCGCGATCATCGGATGGGTCGGGTTTTGGCTCGCGATAGGGACGAGATCAAGGTCCGGTGGATTTCATACGTAGGGTCGCGATCATGGAACTCTATCATCGATCGGATCGCGATCGACGAACAGATTTCGGGGACATTTAGACATCAGGACGCGACCTAAGAAAGTCTCGAGGATCGGGATGCGATCGCTGAACATATGTAACATTTATCTTACATCGGGTCGCGATTCGTGAAGATGTTTTAAAGATCGGGTCGCGATCGATGAACACCCGACCCTAATTCTCGGTTAGATCTAACATCTAAATGGGCAAATCATTCAAAACCGAGAATCAATTTTAAAACCTAATTTTTCACAAATATCTACCAATTCGTAATGTATATCGAGAAGGAAATCGAGGGTTAACATACCTTGCTTGATGATTACGAGACTAGAAAAACTGGAAATAGCCTTGGTCGCGATTTAACGTGAGATCGGGATGCGATTGTGGGGTAAAACTTGAATGCAATTGACCGATCCTCTTTTAACCCTTTACGGATTTGGGCTTTTTCTGTCCAACAGCTATCGCACCCCTATGGGCTTGATGATCGGGTCGCGATCTTGGCCTGTGGTGTTTTTCTTTTCTAGTTTTTTTCATTGATGATTTTTATTTTTGTGTTTTATTTTTATTATTTATTATTTATTTAACACACAACGTAAAATTAAATTGTCTTAAAATTATTACAACCCAATCGAATAAAAATCAATGTCTTTATCTCACACCGCTTTCCTTACCTGGGTTGAAAGCTTAAACCCGTACCCCTGCTTTTAAAATTTTTAAATGTTTGAGAGGGGTACATCCTCTCCTTCTTCACAACGGACTCCTTGTTCGTAGTGCTTCACCCGGTGTCCGTTAACCTTGAAGCTTACGTCGTTCTTATCCAGTAATTCAACTGTACCGTATGGAAATACGGTCTTTACCTTGTACGGCCCATACCATCTTGACTTCAATTTCCCTGGAAACAATTTTAATCTCGAGTTGTATAGAAGTACCTGATCTCCTGGTGCAATCTCCGTTTTCTTTTGCAATCGTGCGTCATGCCATTTCTTAGTGCGATTTTTGTAAATTAGGGAGTTCTCATATGCTTCGTTCCTTAACTCTTCTAATTCGTTTATCTGCATTAAACGGTTAGAACGGATATTTGTTTCATCAAAATCACAATTTTTCAACGCCCAATATGCTTTATGTTCTATCTCCACAGGTAAATGACATGCTTTACCGTATATCAACCTATATGGTGTCGTACCAATAGGTGTTTTATAAGCTGTTCTGAAAGCCCATAAAGCATCATCGAGTTTATTAGACCATTCTTTCTTATTGGTACCAATTGATTTTTCCAGAATTCTTTTTATTGTTCTATTCGTGACTTCAGTTTGCCCACTGGTTTGTGGGTGATAAGGGGTTGCAAATCTGTGTTGAACTCCATATTTTTTAAGAGTTTTTTCAAGTTGCGTATTTGCAAAATGAGTCCCCCGGTCACTGATTAGAGCTTTTGGTACACCAAATCGTGAAAACAATTTTTTTAGAAATTTCACTACAACTCGTGCGTCATTAGTGGGTAAAGCCTGGGCTTCAACCCATTTTGACACATAATCGACAGCAACTAAAATGTATTTGTTTCCACATGAATTTGGGAATGGTCCCATAAAATCGATTCCCCAAATGTCAAAAATTTCACATACCTGTATACTTACCTGTGGCATTTCGTTCCTGGATGAGATGTTTCCTGATCGCTGGCATGAATCACATTCTTTCACATACCTCTTGGTGTCCTTGAAAATTGTTGGCCAATAAAATCCGGCTTCGAATATCTTTCTCGCTGTGTAATTTGCACTATGGTGTCCTCCAGCTGGTCCTTGATGACAATGTTCCAGGATATTCTGAATTTCTTTTCCATGAACACATCTTCTAATTATGTTGTCTGCATTGACTCGAAACAGATATGGATCGTCCCAGAAGTAATGTTTTATATCTGTGAAGAATTTCTTTTTCTGTTGATGTGTCATTCCCTTCAGAAGTACCCCTGCAGCCAAATAATTAACTATGTCAGCGTACCAAGGAAGTTCTGCGTCTACATTCAATAGGTATTCATCAGGAAAATTATCGTTGATGTCTGTTTCCTTAAGCTGTTCCATCTTTGGGTTCTCCAGTCTGGACAAGTGGTCTGCTGCAACATTTTCCATTCCTGGTTTGTCTTTTATCTCCAGATCAAATTCTTGTAACAGGAGGATCCAACGTATGAGTCTTGGTTTTGCGTCCTGTTTTGAAAACAAATATTTTAAAGCAGAATGATCTGTAAAGACAGTTGTTTTAGACAAAATTAGGTATGGTCTGAATTTATCAAAAGCATAAACCACTGCGAGTAATTCCTTTTCTGTTGTTGTATAATTTTCTTGAGCTGGATTAAGGGTTTTACTCGCATAAAAGATAGGTTGGAAATGTTTTTCCACCCTTTGTCCTAGAACTGCTCCAACTGCATAGTCGCTTGCATCACACATCAATTCAAAAGGTAAATTCCAATTTGGTGCAATCAGAATTGGAGACGAGACCAATTTTTCTTTTAAAGTGTTAAAAGCATTTAAACAATCTGTTGAAAATTCAAATTTTGCTTCTTTCAATAGTAATTGAGTTAATGGTCTTGCTATTTTTGAAAAATCCTTTATGAATCGACGGTAGAATCCTGCATGTCCTAGGAAACTTCTTACTCCCTTCACGTTTGATGGCGGTGGCAATTTTGAGATAGTTTCCACCTTGGCTTTATCGACTTCTATTCCTTGCTTTGACACCTTATGCCCAAGAACTATTCCTTCTTGGACCATGAAATTGCACTTCTCCCAATTCAACACCAAATTAGTTTTCTCGCATCTTTCAAGCATTTTATCAAGACTGGTTAAACATTCATCAAAAGTATCTCCAAATACAGAAAAGTCATCCATAAATACCTCCATGAAATCCCCTACCATTTCGTGAAATATGGCAGTCATGCATCTCTGAAACGTTGCTGGTGCATTGCAGAGTCCAAATGGCATCCTTCGGTATGCGAAAGTTCCATAGGGACATGTAAAGGTGGTTTTCTCTTGATCCAGCGGATCGATTGGGATCTGAAAATATCCTGAAAATCCATCTAAAAAGCAATAGTAAGTTTTGCCAGCAAGCCTTTCAAGCATTTGGTCAATAAACGGTAATGGAAAGTGGTCTTTGCGAGTAGCATCATTTAATTTACGGTAGTCTATGCATACTCTCCATCCGGTTACTGTTCTTGTGGGAATTAATTCTTCTTTTTCATTTTTTAAGACGATAATTCCTCCCTTTTTTGGCACTACATGAATGGGACTGACCCATGGACTGTCTGAGATAGGGTATATTATCCCTGAATCTAGCAATTTCACAACTTCTTTTCTTACAACTTCTTGCATTTTAGGATTTAAACGTCTCTGGGGTTGTATTTTCGGCTTGGTTTCATCTTCCATGAGAATTTTATGGGAACAGTATGAAGGGCTTATCCCCATAATATCTGAGATTTTCCAGGCTATGGCACTCTTTCTTTTCTTGAGGACAGCTACCAGTTTCGTTTTTTCTACAGAAGACAAAGAAGCATGTATTATTACAGGGAATTGCATGCTTTCATCTAGATAAGCATATTCAAGATGAGGAGGTAAAGTATTGAGATTAGGAGTCTTTGGCTCTGAGTCTTGATTCTCATTGGTTGTAGATGAATTACTAGGCACTTTTTCTTCTTCTAGTAATTTTTCTATTTTCTCAATTTCCTCGTTGGCGTTAAATTCTTCTTGTTCCATAGGCATCATGCTTTCTAGATTTCTTCTCTCCAGTTCCTGCAATTCATTCTCCAAAATGGTGTCAAAAGTGTCAATGAAATACACCGCATCATCACATATCTTTGAATGTTTCATGGATTGATCGATTCCGAATGTTATAGCATCAGTTCCAACTCTAAGTGTGAGTTTAGATTCACGGATGTCTACCAATTCTCTTGCAGTGCTTAAGAATGGTCTTCCCAGAATTATCGGCACCTGTTCATCCTCTTCCATGTCTAGAACAACAAAGTCTGCAGGAAAAACAAATTTATCTACCTTTACCAACAAGTCCTCCACTATACCTCTTGGATATGTTATCGATTTGTTTGCTAAGTGGATCGCCATTCTTGTTGGTTTAGGTTCAGGCAAGTCAAGCTTAGAGTAAAATGAATATGGCATGAGGTTGATGCTTGCACCTGAATCTGCTAAAGCATGACTAAAAGTTAGATTACCAAACTGACATGGTAATGTTAAACTTCCTGGACCAGTCATCTTTTTAGGTAGTTTATTTAACATTGCTGCTGAGCATTGTTCATTTAGAATCACATTGGATGCTTCTTCAAGTTTCTTTCGATTTGTAAGAAGATCCTTTAAAAACTTTGCATATTTAGGCATTTGTGCAACTGCCTCAACAAAAGGTATATTAATATGCAATGATTTAGTGTGTTCTAAAAATTTCTTATACTCTTCTTCTTGTTTTTCCTTTTTCAGACGCTGTGGGTATGGAACTGGCGGTTTATAACTTTTTACGGGTGTTGGCGGTGGTCTTTCTTCAGCTTCTTCTTCATTCTTTTCCGGTAGTTTCTCAGATTCCTGCGTTTTAGATGAAGAGTTAGTGGTTATGGGAATTGACGGTTCTACAATCTTACCGCTTCTGGTTGAAATTGCCTTGACATGTGCATTCGGATTTTGTTCTGTGTTGCTTGGCAATGTACCAGGGAATCTTTCGTGCAAAACTCGTGAAATCTGACCAACTTGAGTTTCAATATTTAATATTGAAGCTTGTTGATTTCGGAGTGCAGATTCCGTAGTTACTCCCATCTTCTTCACTAGTTCTTCAGTTGATCTATGTCTTTTATCTGAGGCTTCTGCAAATCTAGCCATCATTTCTTCAAAGTTTGGTTTCTTCTCGGGCTGTCTTTGTGGATCAAAGGTTGGTTCTCTTTGGTAGTATCCTTGCCCGCTTTGCTTATACTTCTCGGCTTGATCTTTTTTATACTCTTCATAAGGCTTCCAGTTGCTGTTTCACGGCCTTCTTTCATCAAATCTGTCTCCAGAGGAATAGCAAACACTTTCCTTCCTTTTCCCATCTTCATCTAGTGGACAATCTTTTGCAAGATGTGGTCCACTACAGTTATCACAGCCGACCTGTATGGCATGGATTGTTTGGTTTACCTTTTTCATGTCTCGCCCCAAAGCGTCTAGTTTGGCATTTAGGGCTGCTAATCCATCGGCTTGATCATCTGATGGCTTTTTTCTCAGGGAAGAGTCTCTTGAAGAATGCCACTGATGCGAGTGTTGGGCTAATTCTTCGATTAATGCATACCCGTCTGCTGGAGTTTTCTTTGGAATTGGCCCCTGCGAATCAACCATTTGACGAGTTGTTACATTAATTCCGTTATAAAAGGTTTGCACAACTTGATGTGGATTAAGATCATGTTGTGGGCAATTTTGGAGCATTTCTTTATAACGGTCCCATGCATCATAAAGTGTTTCATCATCCATCTGTTGAAAATTTTGGATTTTTGCTTTCATTTTAGCTATTTTAGAAGGTGGGCTGAACTGTTTAATAAATTTTGTTTTTAGTTCTTCCCAAGTTTTTATTGTTCTTGGGGGTTCAGCTTTTAACCATCTCTTTGCTGCTCCCTGGAGCGTTATTGGAAATACTCGTAACATGACAGCATCTTTAGTTACTCCAGGAATATGAAAGTAATCGGCTATTTCCAGTACAGATTCCACATGCTGGTTGGCATCTTCAGCATCTTTTCCTGTGAACAGAGTTTCCCTCAGAAGATGTAGAAATTGGCCTTTTATTTCAAAATGCGTCCCATCTGGAATTGTGGGACGAACTAGTCCTTGGCCAGTTTCTTCTTGTGTACGACTTGCATATTCTTCTAAAGAAAGATTTGCAATGTCTGCCATTAGTCTTGCGTGTCTCCGTCGTCTGCGGAATTCTCTTTCTGGTTCTTGAAACTGTGGAGTCAAAGGAGAATTTGAACTCCTGGTCATACACTATCTGAGGAACAGAATGGTGAGATCTAGAATAAATTATAAATAAATTAAATTAATAAATGAATTTCTTTACTTTAAACCGTATTGCCCCGGCAACGGCGCCAAAAACTTGATGTGTTTTCAGACATACATATTTTATATACCTAAAATGATATCACTTATTTTTGGAATTTTGAGGATCAATATTGTTTTTGTAATGCCTTTTCATAAGTTTTAAATTTATAACAGGGAGATACCATGAATGAAAACAACTCAACTAGGCAAGTGTACCTAATCGGTTGTAATATAGCAATGGTAAGTCCGGGTCGAACCCAAGGGAATTGGTTAAAATTGAAGAAACTCAATTATCAATTAGAAATTTATAATCATAACAAAAGAGATAAAAGGGGGGTTTTGTGTAATTGTGAAGAGATCGTATCATCAAATAAATAAAGAATTATAAGTAAATAAATGGTAACAAGGTTTGAAGTTAAGCCGAAAGGAAAGTTTGAACAAATATGCTTTTTACTTAGAGGTGATTACTCCTTATAACAATATTCTGATTGATAATAAAGTGCAATGGATATTAACAAGTTAAATACTGATTTCTGAGTTGATTAGATGTCTTGGTCCAACAATCCAATCTTATGACTAAAAAGAGTTATTAATCTCATTGGTCCTGTAAATTAATTACTCCAATTAATCATTCTATTTATTCATACTCTGCACGATTTATTTGTTTCTTTTGATATCAATGGTCATGAAAATCAAAATGAGATGTATAGTTTGGTCCACTAATACAATTAAAACAAATGCATATAAGAATCTTTCTTTGTAACTTAACCTAGGATTTGGTCAATCACTAGTCATAAATATATACATGAAATATATATATATATATATATATATATATCTATGATATATTATAAAGGGTATATAAATTACAAGACTTTAAAGCATAATGTCTTAATTTTAAGACTGAATTTTAAGACTGTACAAGCCTTGAAGCATGATATATTCGGGCGCCAATCTATTCCTTGGATTCCTTTTTTAGCTGTATTCAAAATTTGAAATCATGCACAAATCGATGTGTCCGTCTAAAAGCACCACCACCACAAATCACGCACAAAATTTTAAATCACACACATTAAATTTGTTATTATATTTGGGTGGGAAATCATTTATTCTGAAAGGTCAAAAGGATCAATCTTTATTGTTAAATATTATTTAATTATTCTTGTGATAGATAAAAGAGTGGGGCGAATGCTTATTTTAGCTTTTGGAGTGTTGGTCGAATTTACCCTCGGTGTGTATATAGGTGCGGCTTAGTGGTGCAGGTTATTAAATTGAAGGCTGCAATTCAGTGGTGGTTGCAGTTAGGTTAGCGAATACATACAGTAAATGTTGGCTCAAATCTGGGCTCAAATCTATCTACGAAATGGGTTGTTTTTGTGTTGAGTTTTTGTATAGATGTGTGTCTGCGAGTGAGGTTCGGTATCAAATGTAATTGGTGGTTTTTTGGTTTAACATCTCTGTTTTAACATTGACAGGTCATTCCGGCCACCAACAACCGGTGAACAACATCAACACCTTGTGACCACAACCTACTCGCTGTTTTCGGACCACTCCGCCACATTCCGATCCAGGCACCACCGCTCGCCATCGCTTCCCGTCATCCAAATCGAGAACGAAGTCTCTCGGCCGCCATCGATCCGGCCGCCAACGTCTACTCACCGTTTTCGGACCACTCCTCCATCTCTACCACGCACCACCACACTGCTATGGCATCACCGCTGATGTTCTCTACCGCTACCACGGACCACCAGACATGACCACCACTATAAAAATTGCGGTAAGGATCGATTCATCTCGCTAATAGCTATATGGATCGATTCATCTCTGTTAATTATATGGATCGATTCATCTCTTTCTTTCCGTTAATTCAGATAGATTCATCTCTGTTAATTATATGGATCGATTCCATGGTTGTGTAATATGATGGTGGAAAGGAATGGGGTTTTGTAGGTGGATTTCGAGAGTTATGGAGTGGGTAATGAAGCAATTGATTTGGGGAAATTGCAGATTCAAGTGCATTTCTGAATTTCGATTTCTGTATTGGATGTTCATAGATACACTTTTCGATTTCTGTATTGGATCTTCGAATTCAAGTGCCTTTCCGATTTCGCCTTTTACATTTTTTACAAAATTGCAGATTCAAGTAATGGTTATGTGATATAAAGCATTGTAATATTTAGTTGTTCATTTAATTTTATTATTAAGTAATGGTTTCTCAAATTTAAAAGTTGATGGTGTTACATTTTAAAATTACAAAAAGTGTATGAAGTCGCATTAGTGTTTAAAGGATGCTCACGTGGAATATTTAAATATGTGTTGTCTTTATAGTGTGCTTACTTATACAAAGAAGCCAGCATATTAAAGTGTCTACAAAGCAGAACATTAAGGTGTCGTCTACAAAGCAGAAGCATGATGACTATTTTTTTTTAAATATGTGTTGTCTAATCAAATGATTTGTTGGTTCAAAAAATGGATAGAATTAAAATATCCTTTTGCAATATATTATCATACAGTCTTATCATTAAAAAAACCTTCTTATCCTTACATTTTTGAAATGCAAACGTGATAAGATAACTATCAAAATAATTTCTCCTTATTGCCCTTTATATCCATGGCAACTTATATATATCATGGTTGCTTTCTATCTGTATTTCATCCTTTATCGACAATTTAGATATATGCTTCTGTCTCTAGCTTGATATGTTACTGAGTTCAAAAATTACCAGGTACATCATTATATCTATTTTGATAATGCTAGAAATTGATTTCATGTACTTCTTCCTACCTGTACCACAACACGACTTCCATTAACATTTGATTTTATTAACTTTCTTCTCCTTATAAAATAACATGCATTACATGAGAATTCTCACTATCCAATCCAAGAAATTTAAATAAATATGTGAAACATTATATGAGCAAAACCCTGCCAAATCGCATATATACGCCTTAAATCTGAAATATGGTAGCAGACGAGTTCAACCCTGTTTAAGTATCTTATCATGAAATAACGGATTTTAATTTCCTACAAAAACTTACCAACCAAACAAACAATAGCATTTAAATCCATCTAAATCCAAATCCATCTAAATGCAAATCCTTTGAGCATGATTTTGTCCAAGTAAATGTACAAGTGTCGTCAATTATTTATAGTGTTTTCATCTAGAATGTTTGTATTACATATGTATCTTTATATATGTAGCAACTTTGGTTAAATTTACCTATATATCGATTTGCAGGCATTCTCCTTTGGCTAATATTATTCACATAGAAATGTCATCAATTATTTATAGTGTTTTCATCTAGCAAGTTTGTTTTGAAAGAAACCTATTCATCGCCTCCCCCCGCCCCCTTCAACGGCCGTTGCATTGCGTGGGTATTCCACTAAGATTAGGATACATGGTCATTATTATTTTGAGGAGTTCGATAAAAATCTCTATAACAAACATATGGAATTCTCGTAAAATGATACTAAAATCTTGCGAAAACAAACAGTCGAAAGGAAACTACTCGCTGTCCGCCGCATTGCGCGGGTACGCAGCTAGTATATATATATATATATATTATTATACAAATTAATTTAGCAAGAATGGTCATCTATACTAAATATAATTCAGTTATAAGTTTCAAAGATAAATTCTTAATATACATTAGTCGGTTAAATAAACATGCAAAGTAAATTATTAAATTTGCAATATCCGAATTTATATCAATCAAAACATAATTATAAGTTTCATCTAGTCTAAGTAAAAGCAAAATGGAATTACTCCATAATCAAAGACAAACAGCACACTGAATATATAAGAAAGCTAAACATAGTAAGCAAACCGAATATCCGAGCAATGGTGTTCTTGATCGTTTGTCGTGACTTCCGCTTAGCAGAGCTTCAAACCTTGATGAAGAGAGGTCGAGAACAGGGAGATAGAGGGTGTTTCTCCAGGTAGAGAGTTTATAATCTGAATTGTGTGTCTAAAACAACAAGATTAAGTCTCTATTTATAGTGCTGGACAGGGACCATCGGGTCGCGATCCTCTATGGGTCGGGTCGCGATCTTCTATGTAGTGCGCAGCTACGTCGGCCACGATCCCGACTGAGTGGAGTAGTTGGGGTGTAGGTCAGGTCGCGATCCTCGAGGAGATCGGGTCGCGATCTCTGTAGGGTCGCGATTTCAGGCTTCTAGTCGCGATCCTTTGGTCATCAACTGTCACGCTTTCGTCATGAGATAGGGTCGCGATCCCTATGGAGATAGGGTCGCGATCTATCGTCTGACTGACTAATTTCTTCGCTTTTTCGTCCCGAATACGCTCTTTTTTTTGTTCCTCCTTTCCCGATAGATCTTTTACTCTATTTTCTTTATTCCAAGGCTTGAATTTAGCTCCTTCTTCTCAATCAAGCAATTTTCCTGTGTTTTGGTTATTAAAATGATTAAGTACCTTTTATCGTGAAATTAAACCAAAAACATATTTTTAAGCACTTGATATTGCCCGAAATATATGTATAAATGAGGCAATATCAAAATACCCTATACTTGAATTTTGCTTGTCCTCGAGCAAACTATAATTTAAAAACCAGCTAAGACAATTGATATCTAAATAACTTTCCAACTGTTAACATTATTTACCTATGTTAAGAATAAGGTTGTAAAAATAAACATAGTAGATTATACCTAGTCTTATGTGCGTATTTCTAACCTTCCAAAATTTTACATAAAATCTATTTCTATTAATGAAAAATATTTAGATTGAAAAATACTCATTTTTACATAACATTGAATATACCTTTTAAAAATTCCTCTTATCTCAAGATCTTTTTGTCAAGTTTCCCAAAAATTATGCTGGACTAGGTTTATCAAGTTAAGTTATTTATTTTTATCGCACCTTTGAAACTCGTGACTTTCTATGGAACTCTTGATTACAAATTTTCAACTCACAACTGTACAGAGTTTACTAATTCAAATTCCAAAGGCCACTAAGGAAATCCCATGACTTTCGATGACATCCGTGTAACGAGCTTTCGACAATATTATCCCAAACCAGTTGGTTTTAGGTAATTAGGAGTAGGAATGCCCGTGGGCCCCATTTTATGTTTACTTGCTCGAATGTCAAATGTCACTGATTGAATTTTCTTCCTGAATCTCAATCTTATGGTGTAACGTTACTTGATTCTCGTTTTTCATTTCATTTATTTTCTCATTTGAAGTTCTTTTAATGAGGCTTATTTTCCTCGATTTAGTCATAGCATTCTCGCGATTTAGAGAAACTGACTCAACCTGTTTTGACAAATCCTGATTTTCAACGGGTCTATTTCGTTATTTATGCAAAACATTTTGTAATTATCATTCTAACTACTTGTCATTTACGGAATTAAATTTTATATGAAATAATGAAAAATTAGAAAATAAGAGCATAAAATTAAGTTTAACCTATAAATTTATTTTCAAAACATTTTTCTTAACAATTACCTTTTTAGTATTCAATTTTTGGAAAATATGTTTAAGATAAAACTTTGACTTGGCTTAGTTAATAATTGCATTTTGACCTTTTTACCCTACATTTATTTTATACAATAATCTTATTGTATATATCTTTTTAATTCAAAAAGGAGTTTAATTGGAATGGACTCCCCTTGGGTAATGGGTCGTTTTGTTTTAAGGACAGATTCCACAGAAGAAGTTTGCTGAACTGAGTGCCAGCGTCTGTTTGAACCTATATTCTGTATCAATGCTCAGAGAAAATATTAACCACACCACAAAAACTAATCACACCAATAAATAAAAACAAACACACCACACTAAAATAAAATAAAATCCAAATGTATTTAAATACAAAAATAAAATCAATCATCAGTATCATCAAAAGCTGAACCTGAGGTGCCATCGCCATCACCGTAGTCGTGCAGGAAATCTGGCGGCTCAAACCACGTGGGTACAGGAGGAACATAAGTCGGGTATGGAATAGATGGCTGGAACCCCTGACTAGCGTAGAACTCCTGCATACTGCGCGATACCCACTGGTCATGTACCTGTCTCCTCAGAATATCGCGATCTAGCCTCTGCATGTCGTGCTCTATCCGTCGCATGTCGCGCTCTCGGCTCAAATCCATCCTACTCATCTGCTGGGATAAGTAGCATAGATCGATCTCCTGTTCTGGGACATCCTGCTGTATCGGAGATCTCTGCCGGCGTCGACGGTGAGCACCGGGGGCTCGCTGAGGCTGCGGCTGCGGCTCTGGGTCTGGCTGTGGCTCGGGCTGTGGCTCTGGCTGTGGCTCTGGCTGAGCGTCCATGTCATCTCCCTGCTCAGCCTTTAATACTTTAAGAAAACATGTAGATAATGGGATCGGATACAAACCAACTGAAGCTATGAGGAACAAAGTACACCTATAACAAAAACAGTGAAATTTAAGCAGTAGAGCAAATACCGATCCAGAGCGACAGATGTAGACATTATCGGTCAGCTGTGTGATCTTATCAGACGCCCGATTAGCCACGTACAGCCCTAATCAGAATAAATTCAGCCACCAAAAGAATATGCAATTCATCGAAATGATTAAAGCAAATAAAAGAACAGGATGGGTGTTGTTCGAGTTTAGATGACAGAAGGGAGCTCATTTTACCGGTGCTGGTCCGGGAGTCGGCGCCCAGAATAACGCCACCGTTGTAAGTTACTCCGATGATCGTTGTCCCCATGGAGTGAGGAGCATTAACATCCGCAGTAGCATCGCGATCCATTATCGTAGTTGCAAAGGTTTTCCGATAGCAATGAAGAAGAAAGCCCTAGTTGGGAGAGATTTGTTGTGTCCTTTCTCTTAACGATTTGGGACTAGTATACGATCCTGACTTTTACAACAAGTTATCAATCCTTTTACTTATCGTATTGTCCGATTTTACTCCTCACACTTATGATATGCTCAATAGGTCCCCTATACTTATATATATATATATATATATATATATATATTTCATGATCAACCTCAAATTATATATCTATTTATCTCTTTTATGTTTTATAAATGGGATCATTCAAATCAATACTTTAAGATAAATGATTTATTTTTTACCACATTAATTTAAATATTTTTTGTCCTACATTGTTTTACACACAAATATTATCATTCCTCTATCACTTATATAATACCATTTATTTGTTTTCATTATCATCAATCTTGATCATAATATAACTTTCAAGTCTATCATTATTTAGTGGTAATTTTATCATAAAACATGTTTTTATCACAAATTTAAAGGATTATATTTTTTTAGTTTCAACTTCTAGAAGTATTGAAACTTAAAAATGAAATTAAAATTACTTAAAACTTAAAAAAAAACCCAACTAAGTTGGAAATTTATAATATGTCGTTTGTAAAAGTGACAACGGTGTAAACAGTTTTTGATTCACAACTATATATACACATAATATCATACATCCGATCCCATTATCTACATGTTTTCTTAAAGTATTTAATAAAATATAGTGGTTAAACCAGAATTTTGTGCAAATTACAGTGGTTTTTATGTTATTAACCCTTAGAAAAAATGTGAATTTGATGCTAACCCATGAAATTGCACATTGCACTTTATGAAACGTTGGTGGAGCGTGTGTGGTTTACCAGCACACCAATGGGGGTTTATAAAGAGTGGCAATGGGTGTCTCGGGTGTTATCATTGTTGATGGAGCGTGTGTGGTTTACCGGCACATCGATTTGAGATGGTAATGGACCCCGAGAGTACCGAGCAAATTTGCATGGTTATTCACACCGGGTTTGTGATCCTCGGCATCCCAGTTACAAACGGTGGGGCATATCCGAGATTAAACATGCTATTGAACAGTTCAATAAATCTCAAAAGAAACTAGGAATTCCATTTATAATAAGATTATATTTTCCGCGGTGGAATTGGCTGAATCGTCATTCGCCTACCTTTATAAAATTTGAAAATAGATTACGGGATCCCTCTTCTAGTTTGTAAATTGTTATAGTTGGATCCTAGCCTTATTTTATATTAGGTTATTATAAGGACCGACAAGTATCTAATTAAACTTACCTTCTTTTATAGATGTCTTCTGCTGATCAATCCGCTCCCCACTCAAACTCCAGTGTTCCTTCAATCCTCTCATTATGTTCCAAGGTTCAACTGAACGGGACAAACTATAATGACTGGATTAGAAATATCAAGATGGCTCTGAGGTACGAGAACAAATAGTATGTTCTCGAGACCGAGCTTGTCGATATTGACCCTGAAACTGCCACTCCCGAGGAACTTGACTCGTACCAAAAACATTCTGATGATGCGACCAAAGTGGCCTGCATCATGATCGCCACAATGAACCCCGAATTTCAAAGGATATACGAAGACTACTGGCCCTTTGAGATGCACAAGGAGCTTGCGGAAAAGATCCGCAAGCAAGAGCGCATCGAGAGGTGCGAGGTGGTCAAGGACTTCACGAACATCAAACCTAAAGATGGAGAGTCCATCTGCACTCATGTGCAAAGAATGCAAGGTTAAGTGGAGCGGCTCAGGAAGCTAGCGATGCCTGTAAACGATGAGTTGGCTGTTGACATTGTGCTTAACTCCTTGCCAAGTTCTTATGACCAGTTCAGGCTGGCTTACCATTTGAACAACAATCAGGCTAACCTGATTGAATTGCATCGTATGCTTCAGACTGCTGAGGACAGAATGAAGGGCAAAAGTGTACCCTCGGTTAATCAGCCCGTCTTAGCCATTGGAAGTGGCAAAGGAAAGAAACGGAAGGGCCCTCCTAAACAAAATTGGAGGGAAAAGGTTCAGGTCAAGTTGTCCAGCAATGGCTCGAGAACCAAGTCTTCCCACATTCCTTGTGTGGCCAACCCCAATGAAGCCGACTGTTTCTATTGCAAAGAGAAGGGCCATTGGAAGAGAAGCTGCCCCAAATACTACTTACAGGATGTCAAGGATGGGAAAGTAAAGCCATCGACAGCAGGTATATACACTATCTCTAAAAACTCACCATCTTCTAATTCTTGGGTCCTTGATACAGGATGTGGTTTTCACATTTGTTCTGATCTGCAGGGCCTAAAGGAAAGAAGGGAAGTGGAGCACAGTAGACTGAACCTGATCATGGGCAATAGGAGATCGTCCCCTGTTACCAAGATCGGCGTTTATAGTTTAGTGCTTAGTAGTGATGTTAGCTTAGAGTTATTTAATTATTACTATTCGCCAGAAATGGCAAGAAACATTATTTCATTTCACGCATTCTTCAGACAAGGATTTCAATTTTCTTTTGATAATAAAATTGGTTCGATTTCTGTTTTCAAAAATGGTATTTTGATTTTTACTGCTTATCCTTGTGATGGTGTGTATGAAACTTTTGAATGTGTTGACAATTTAGGACATAGTGTAAATTATATTGATTCTACTAGTGGTATAGAAAAGGCATGTATGTGGCATAGTCGGCTCGGGCACATCAGCAAGAAACGCATCGCCCAACTCCAAAAGGATGGAGTGTTGGAATCATTCGACCATAGGTCGGATGATGTATGTGAATCTTGTCTGTTGGGCAAGATGACTAAATCACCTTTCAAAGGGTCTTTTGAAAGAGGTGAGGGTCTGCTGGACATCATTCACACGGATGTGTGTGGTCCATTCAGATCAACCACAAAGTATGGCACGTGGTTCTACGTAACCTTTACTGACGATTTTAGTAGATACGGTTATATCTACTTAATCAAGCATAAGTCAGACACCTTTAAAAAGTTCAAAGAGTTTAAGAACTAGGTAGAGAATCAATTAGACAGGAAGATAAAGATGCTCAGGTCCAACAGAGGCGGAGAGTATCTAAGTATCGAGTTCCTAGACTATCTAAAGGAATGCAAAATAGTTTCACAGTTGACACTTCCCAGGACACCACAATTAAACAGTGTTGCGGATAGGCGCAACCGAACCCTGTTGGAAATGGTTCGTTCCATGATGAGTCGAGCTTCACTTCCCATTCACTTCTGGGGGTATGCCTTAGAGACTGCCGCCCATATCCTCAATCTTGTCCCTACTAAGAAGGTTGCTAAAACACCTCATGAAATATGGACGGGGAAAGTTCCCTCGTTGGCACATATCAAAGTCTGTGGTTATGAGTCTTTCGTTAGACGAGAGACTCAAGACAAACTCGTAGAAAGAAGCGAAAGGTGTTTCTTCCTTGGTTATCCCAAACAGTCCTTTGGATATCTATTCTACAGACCGAGCGAGGACGTGGTCTTTGTAGCTAGACGAGCGGTCTTGAGAGAGAGAGAGAGAGCTCATATTCAAAGAGTACAGTGGGAATACCATTGATCTTGAAGAAATTCAAGAGTCATCAGATGACGCAACCTTAGGAGAAACTAGCAACCAACATGAGGAAGAACTTCCTGTTGGTCCGACTGATGTATCCTTACCTCTTAGGCGCTCTGGTAGGGTTAGCATGCCACCTAAGTTTTATGGTTTCCATATAACTTCGGATGGGGACACGTTTGTCAGTGATAGGACACTGATAAATTTGGATGAACCAGCTAACTACCAGGAAGCAGTGGCGGGCCCTGAGTCTGCCAAGTGGAAAGAGGCCATGGATAGCGAGATCAAGTCCATGTATGACAATAAAGTTTGGAACTTGGTTGACAACGTACCGGGTAGAAAGACAGTCGGGTGCAAGTGGATCTTCAAGAAGAAGACCGATATGGACGGAAAGGTACACACTTTCAAGGCAAGACTGGTTGTGAAGGGCTTTACTCAAACCCCAGGGGTTGACTATGACGAGACCTTCTTACCAGTAGCCAAGATAAAGTCTATTAGGATAATGTTGGCCATAGCTGCATTTCATGACTATGAAATTTGGCATATGGACGTCAAAACCGCTTTCCTTAATGGGAAGTTGACTGAGGATGTTTACATGAATCAGCCAGAGGGTTTTGTCGATGCAAAGTATCCCAATAAGGTGTGTAAGCTTGAGAGATCAATCTACGGATTGAAGCAAGCTTCTCGCAACTGGAATCTTTGTTTCCATGAGAAAGTCAAAGAGTTTGGCTTCTCTAGGAGCGAGGATGAGTCCTGCGTATATGTCAAGGCTAGTGGGAGTATAGTCACCTTTCTGGTGCTGTATGTCGATGACATACTGCTTATGGGAAACGATATTCCAACCTTGCAAGATGTCAAGGCTTGGCTTGGGAAATGTTTCGCCATGAAGGACTTAGGAGAGGCTGCCTATATTCTCGGGATAAGAATATTAAGAGATAGGAAGAAGAGACTAATTGTACTTAGTCAGGGTACATACTTGGAAAAGGTACTAAAGAGGTTTAGTATGGAAAATTCCAAGAAGGGAGAGCTGCCTATCCAAAGTAATGCAAAATTGAGTAAGACTCAAAGTCCGAGTACAGACGAGGAAATAGCTGAAATGAGTCGGGCACCTTACGCTTCGACTATAGGATCGATCATGTATGTTATGACGTGTACTCGCCCTGACGTGGCTTTTGCTTTAAGCATGGTCAGTCGGTACCAGGATAACCCTGGAAGGGCGCATTGGATAGCTGTGAAAAATATACTCAAGTATCTGCGAAGAACAAAGAACATGGTGTTAGTCCTCGGTGGGAGTGATACCTTGAGAGTTGAAGGATATACAGATGCCAGTTTTCAGACGGATAAAGACAGTGGTCGGTCTCAGTCGGGCTGGGTATTCCTTTTGAACGGTGGAGCAGTTACTTGGAAAAGTTCCAAGCAAGAAACAGTGGCTGAATCTACGTGCGAATCAGAGTACATAGCAGCAAGTGAAACGTTAAAGGAAGCGGCTTGGCTGAAGAACTTTATCGGTGACCTTGGAGTAGTCCCGAGTATTCAGGAGCCCTTGGAACTGTTCTGCGATAACGAAGGTGCGGTCGCCTTGACAAAGGAACCGCGAGACCATGGAAAGTCCAGGCATATCGACAGAAAGTACCACTACATAAGACATAGAGTAGAATAAGGTCACCTCCTAGTAAAGAGGGTATCATCGGAAGATAATCCTGCAGATCCCTTGACAAAGGCTCTGAGTAGGATTAAGCATAATCAGCATGCTAGGAGCATTTGATTAAGAGATGATATAAGTTTTTGTAATTAGATAGGTTTTGAAACTTGTAACAATGTTATTATATTTGAATTTTGTGATTTAATAATGGAGATTTATTAATGAGTAATGGTTTACTAATTTTGTCAATGCTTTATCATTGTGTTTCATTTTGCATGTTTACTTCCTGAATAATTGGATTATTCAAATATCCACAGTCGATCATACTTCTAGGGAGTAAGTATGAAGCAAGACTGTCATGAATTAGTTGTAGATTGTCTAAGGAGTTAGACATTGCAATAAGATTGCTGCAACATTCATGAGTACTTGGAAATGGAAATTTGAGTATTGGATAAACCCGCACTCAATGGATTGCTTCATGGATTACATCACGAGCAATGTTGAGACGATAATATCTTTTGATCTTTAAGCTAAGACATATGAGTTATGATTTACTAGGCGGTTGTTCATTGTTAATACGAAAACGCATCGGTAACTCGGTGTTATAAAATGTGTTGTTGTGAATAATTTGTCTGGTAAAAGACATAAGTATATGAGTCGAAGTTTATTCGTCCCTTGACCCTAACGGGGAACAGATATCTGTAGGCCTCTCGATGAATTTGAAGTTGACTAAAATGGTTGGCCAACCGGGACTAAATTGGTAGTCTAAGAGTCATATGCAAATCGAAAATCGAGGAACAGTGAATCAGACCAGATTGATTTTATCCATGTCTTGAGTCTGAAAATATCTTATTGGACGGAGGATCATCTGATCACTAGTCTATGGACAGAACTGATTAGATTAGAGTTTGGCAGTGGTTTCTAGGAAGCTACAAGTGCTGGTTAATTAGAGGTTAAATTGGTAATTATAGTCATAGACTTATCCAAGTGGGAGACTGTTGGATTAGGTGTCTAAGCCATGACTAATAATTAGTATTTACCTAATTAATAGTAGCACAGTCCATTTGGGTTGCCCTCATAGCTGGAGGTTTGGTAGAAAATTCGGTAGAGAGAAAGGTTGGTTTATTATGGGATTAATAAATCAACAGGAATTAAATATATGGTTTATTAATATATTAAAGTCATAATATATTAATTAGAAACTATATTAATTAATTAGGAATTAATCTGGAATTAATTGTATTTAATTCGGTGATTAATTAATTAATTAAAGGTGCAGGGACTAAAACTGTAGTTATTCAATAGGTGAGTAAGTGACAGTGGGAGTGACTAGTGGATTTCGATTTCTATATATGGTATATAGAAATTTCGAAATTAATATAATAGATGATAAATAGGAGTTTGAATTGTAAGATAAAAGGTTTATCTTATTTGAATTCAAATAGGTTTATCTCTAAGGCTTATCAACTGGTCATCTGGAAACTATAAATAGGGGTCCCTGGGCAACCTTAGAAGTCTGCGATTTCTCTCTGTAAGCTCTCTGGAATTTTTGATCCCCTCCCCTCCTAGCTTGGGTGTGACTTTCATTTGAGGCAAGATATTTTTGCTGCTCAGCTTCCAATAAATTAAGGTTGGTTTTTCTGTTTTGATCTTTAGATTTTTTATTGGCCACTAGTTTTTTGTTATATGTTCAATTAGAAGAAAACATAGATCCTTATAGGTTGCATGTGAACTTAGGTTATTTAGTTCATGGTTTGCAGAAAACCTTTCAAAAGTATGTGTAAGAAAAACTAATGCATGATAGATATGTGATGTATATATGATTTTTGCTTTTTGCTAGAATATATATATATATATTAAAGATATGATATTGTACAACCTTCTCAAGTTGGAATAACAAACATAGCTGTCTTGTACAACTTTATCATAGTTGCACTGCATATTTTGGTTCGTTGTTTTTAGCCTTGCATATTGTTTTCCACAACAGCAACCAGTATTGTTGCCCATTAGAACATTGCTTATAGTTGTAACGAGGGGTGATGGCCCGCGCGTTGCAACAAGTTTATTAATTCTATATTTTTCGACTGAATAAACTAATAAAAATTTGTCGTATAAAACAAAATAATTAAAAAAACAAACGTTGTGCCAAATCCTACACATTGGCTATTTCCGTAATTTTGTCTTAAACAGTTACCATTATTGTAAATTTGTTATACAAGGACCATTTCTTTAATTTTGTCCTGACCATTTCTGTAATTTTGTCTTACAGAGCGACCATTTCTATAACTTTGTTAATGGATATACATAAACCATTTCTTTAATTTTGACGGGGATTGATTTTGTAATTTTGTTACACACATACTATTTTGTAATTTTTTATTGCACATAAACTATTTATGTTATATTGTCTGTTTAAAACTGTAACACCCCAATTCTTTTTATAAGGATTTACAAAAGATTTACGTCATACTTGACAGTATTTACAAAAGTTCATCATGTAAAGTTTCAAGTCATCAAAAGGGGTATTACAAGTTGATTCATCACCATAATTCAAACCATTTCTAACTAAAAACATCTTCCCAAAAATCTAAGTCTTCTATCATTCCAAAAATCTTCTAACATCATCCCTGATTACCTGAGTACATAGCATTTAAAAGAAAAGAAAAACAAACATATGTGAGACTTAAAGTCTCGTGAGTAATATTGGTTTTTAGACCCTACAAGTCAAGTAAGTGGTTAAACATTCACTATCATATAAATGGTTTATATATAAAAAGTTTCATAAAATCTTAGCTTTAACTTCATGGAGTCAAAGTACATACTTCACAATTATAAAGACCAAATTTCATTATACTTTTTAGCCTTAATTACTTTCTTACGGGCGCCCCCATAACTTCATCCCCTTCCTGAGAGGAACATATCTACTCGTAAGGGTGTGCTTGCGTAACTTCTTCCCCTCCGTGAAATGGAACACATCCATCCACAAGGGTGTGCTTAAGACAACTACTTCGCGACGGGAGGTACCATCCCAGTTGTGTCTTTTGACCCTCCCTACTTGCGGGCAAGGTCCTTATCCGGATTTCTTCTCTATTTACTTTCATCATTCTTTGATTTCATTATTCATTCGTTAACAAATTGGTCTTTACTTCATAATCAATACAAACATGTGGTTATCATAACAAAATAACAAAGTAAAACTTTCATACTTTATTAACTTTCAACATAAATATTTTAACTCCAAAAACATGTTTTGTAAAACTTTCTTTGCTATGTGTCCAAGAAAAATCCAAATATTACTCACCTTGTCCTTGAAGAGTTCCTAAGCTCATAGAACTCCCTTATCTTTGTCTTGCCCTTCTCCACCACGCTCAACACCTATTAACATATACATTTCTTATTCATCAATACTTCCACATGGTTCATTCATTTATGAGGATCCCTCATATTTACTAAATCTATTAAGATGTTATCACTAAAGTTATTCATAACTACTTAAAATCCTATTCAACATCAACAATATGACAATTCAGTTCTTCCATATTTCAAAATTGGGGTTAACAATACTTCTTAATTTAACACTCCATCAATTTACCCATATCAATATGCATCTCGACTTCAAGAGATCTCCAAGACCTTATGTGAATATTCCTTTGTCAACTTAACATTCCATTGATACTATTTGGTTTAATATAACATAATTATGCTAATATAATAACATTCCATTCATAAATTCAACTCCATGACATTATAGATTTTTCTCTTGAGTGAACCAACTCATATTATGAAATTTGATGGTGTTAAAAGTTAAACAATTGTTAACTAAGCTTTATCTAACCATTTGCAAGTCTAATCCACCATCAATTTCACAAAATCTCAAAATTCCCAAAAATTAGGGTTCATGCTAGGATTAAATTCCCATGAAATTAACTTAAACAAAATATAGAGAATTGTTTCTTACCTCAAGAGAATCACTTTGCCTCAAAAAGCCCCTTGAATTACTTGAATTTGTTAGATCAATTGAAACCACACCTAGAGGTTCACTAAGAATACACACACATCTTTTGGGAGAGTTTTCTAGAGAATGAGTGATGAAAATGGCTGAAAAAAAGATTTTTCCCATCCATATTAAGTTTAGATGTAGTGGGAAACACATGGCACTTGATAGAGCTGTCTAGGTGTCAAAAATAGGTCAAAATGGTCAGTCCACGCGCCCACACGCGCTCTTGAAGTCTCCAAAACGCGAATCCGTCAACATTTTACATGGCCCGTGTAAAAATTACACGGCCCGTGTAAAAATTACACGGCCCATGTAATTTTCCTAACTGATCAAACAGAAGGTTACACGGCCCGTGTAATTTTCCTAACTTTTTCTCAGCCCAACATGATTTTTCTTCAATCTTGCAATATTCATAATTTATTCATACGAGCTTCAAATTTTACAAACTTTATATCCCTAGAAAGCTAAGAATAAGAACTACAACTTACTCTTACTGAAGTATTCCCCATTCCCTCTACATTTGTCGCTATACTTGCTTGAACTTGACCATTTCTTGATTTTGGTCTATTTTTTCCCTACTTCAACTGGTCATAACATTTTCATTCCACCTCCAAATGTGCCCATTCTTATTCCTGTGTATTTAAAATTTCAAATACTCCATTTTTTATAATGTGAATAGTTTCCCCATTCTCATTCTATTTTGAGTTATTCATTTGTAAATTACTAACAACACCAACTTTCCTTAATTCTCCTTTTTATGGTGAAATACATTTCTAATTCAACACATCATATTATATTTCATAAAAACATCATAAAAGACTTAATACACCAAGTTACACATTATCACATAAACAAAAAAATTTCCACATAAGTTGTTAGCAATGACACAAAAGTTGGTTGTCACAAAAACTACAAGGACCAAAAGTGTATTTCGCTAAAAAAAACATGACAACGCCTGGTAATATCAAGTATTTTAGTCGTTGTTGAGCCCTATTCTTAGTGAAATTATATCATATACGCTGTGGTACTCTCACATTTTGTGTCAGTGCTTGTTTGGAAAGAAATGATGTAAACAGGGGCTAAAAGCGTACAAAATGGAAGAAGTTTGAAGATAAAGACAAAACAATCGAATTCACACGCGTGCCGCGGAATGAACAACGGCACGACGCGGTGACTCAGCAATGAGGCGGTGGAGAAGATTCAAATGCCGAGAAAACGGGGATAAACCAGCACGCGTGCGGCGGATTTCACTTGCGCGCGGCGCGGTATTTTAATTTTTGCAACTATAAATAGAGGGTTTTAGGTCGAAAAATGCAGCAAAGACCTGGCATAGAAACGACTCCCAATGCTTCTTTGACTCCGAGTTTCAGTTTTCAGCAACCATATTTGGTATTTTATGTTCTCTCTTTTAATTAGTTAGTAATTTCGGTATATTTGGCTAGTGTCTTTGGGTGTGACAACCATTGGCATTAGTTCTTAGTTTTAGAAGTTTATGTTTTCTGTTTTGGAACATGTGGATCTGAGTTTATAATAATTAATCATTCGATTATTGTTAATTGCTCTCTTTTCGGTGTTTTATGCTTTTGAACGGATTTTGGATATTTTGATTGTGTTGGATGTTTGGATTTGATCTTTGTTACTTCTGATTTTGAAATACATTTATGAATTCAGTAAGTACTTAGGTTAGTTTTGGTTTTAGTTTAGTTGATGCTTGGATTGGGTTATTGGAATTGTGATTTCGGGATTGTTTTTGGTAAAAGTCGAAAACTAGATCCTCTGGCTGTAGAAGTGACACTACAGTTGGTAATCTGTTGCCTACCTTGACCACGTAACTCCTGTGGATTGACCCTGAATACCACTATACTAGTGTTTGTGTGTTAGGTATTTTACTATTTTTGACCGCACGACGACTAAGGCGTGTCAAATTTTGGCGCCCTTGTCGGGGAGTTGTGAGCTTGAAAGTAGGCGATCTGTAGGACTTTTAGTTTCTGATTTTTTTGTTTTGATATTGAGATTTCAGTTGGTTAGTAATTTTTCCTTTGGTCTTGGCGGGCGTGTTGCACTAGTGCATGCATACCCGTCGGGGTGGGCAGTTACCACCTTTGCGTTTTGACTCGGAGATTGAACGAACCGCGCGCAGGAACCGTGCACGTAGGCGTTTAGATACAATGAGTTTTAGTAATGTTAGTAGTAGTTTAGAGAATGTTGCCCAGAAACCTTCAGGTGAGGCAACGGGGATGTCATTTATTCCCCGTGTTTTAGAGTTTCAGTTTGGGAGCACGAGTGCTATTGGTGGTGCAGTTTCCGCCCCTGCACCAATACCATCATGCACTCCGCCTTCTGTTTCGCCATTTCAACCACAATCTACAAACCCTTTCACATCTGCTATGTCAGGGGGAGCGCCGACCCGTGAAGGCACCCCAGTGACTATGCAGCACACTACCCTTTCTCAACCACAATCACAACCCTTACAACCACCATTAATCTTTAAACCACAAACCACCTTTCCACCCATACCACAACAGCCATATCAACCACAACCTCCACAGCAGCAGCACCAGTACCAGGAGGTTGAGCAGAACTATGAGGATGAGGAAGAAGGATGGGTTCCTGTTTGGGTTTTAAACCTGTTCGGTTTAACACGACCTGCAAGTGCACAGGATCGTACAAGTAATAATAGTCGGTGAATACCAGATATCGTACCCACAGAGAAAGGATTAATTTTAATCGTAATCTTAATATATTGCTTTTGATTTTAATAAATGATTTTGTTTGTTTTTGGTATTTTGAACTTCAACAATAACTAAAGTAATTTATCAAATGATAATTAAAAATCAACCACGCAATAATTCAACAAACAATCACAAGTTTTAACAAATATTAATACGAATAAGGATTTGGTTGGAAACTTATTAAATAATAATCTAAACAATTATTTTGGGATTATTTATTGTTATGAAATTTATACGGTAAGTTAAACCAATTAAAAGTATTACCATTTCACACATAATAAATACTTAGTAAAAACACATCACAACCTATAATTTATTAATAATATTAGGGGCCTTGTCGCAATCAAAAAAAACTGACCAATCTATATTTTAATTATTCGGCTCTAAATTATCTAATTTAACTTATTTAAAACTAATTTAATTCTAATAGCCAAATAACTAAAATACAAATTAAGGGCCTTGTCGCTAGTTTGAAAACTGACCAATATTATCGATAAACCAAGTTGTGTTCCCGCGTGTCTAAGAATTACTATGCATAAAAATGATCTTATTAAACACTAGCTAGTACTGGGAAATACTGGGAGCCTTGTTGTGTTTAACAGTTTTGACAAATCGTTGGTTTTGTTTTTTTTATAAAAAAAAATAAATAAATTTTTGAAAATAAGCACAATATTTAATGAAATCTCCAAAAGTTATTTCGGTTAAGACATCCAATTGGTAAATTAATTATCATATCAATATTTAACAATAATAACATTTTAATCCACAGGTTGTCAATTCTATGGTAGTAATAAATATTATTACAGTAAATATTAACGTGACATTATAAAACTCATTAAACATTTTTTACCTTGAAATGCAAAATATTCAGTTTACTAATTTTATAAATAATATCATATTAGGTAATTTAAAAATCTAGATTTATTTTAATTTCCCTTTAAGATATGAAATTTATAAAATACAATAAACTCATTTCTGTTTACAAGATTAATAAATATCAACATATTACTGCAAATTTAAAATTGATCAGATTTTAAATAACTTTAACAGATTAATATTTATAATACATGAAGCTCATCTAATTTGACATTTCAGTTTATAAAAATCATATTTACAACAAATAAATCCCAATAATATTACTAGACTATTATTTAATTGTTCACAACCAAAACCTTATATTTAACTACTCACACATAATTATTGTAACTGACAAAATTATAACAATAACTATCATATAATTCATAAATAATAAATTAAATAAAATTATAGAAATTAACAAGAATAAAAAGAAATATACCTTTGAAGACTTTGATTTTTCCAAGCTTCTAATCTTCAATAATCAACTCATCACACACAATAATTATTACAAACATAAAATCATAAAATTACAAATTATTACAAACCATACTTCAAACTTGATAAATACATCAAAAAAACGTAAATTACAACGTAATGACTTAATGGATGACTTAATAACTTCAAACTATCAAGAACACTCAAGAAAACTCACTGAAAATTTCTGAAAATCGAAAATGAAAACTAGAGAATTTAGATACGGATTTTTTAAAACTAGAAGAATTGTGTAACCTCTGGAACTGAAACTTCATGCATATTTATATCATTACCTTCGTTCATTTTCCACCATCTTTGAATTGTTTATGCTTTCTTGATGATTTATGATCCGGTATGCGTCAATAATCCACCATCTTCTATCATTACCAAACCCACACTGATTTCTTTTGCATTGTTTATGTCTTGACACCAAATCACATATGCATGAACCGATTTCTTTTTCTTACTTAAATCTTGATGTGGATTTGTTACCTGGAAAGCATAAGAACACCACCTTCTCTTTTTCTTCTTCTTTTGATCGGCCAAAAATAAACACACACATAAAATATATGTATTTTTTTTTTGGTTCTTCTTTGGTCTTGCACCTCTCTCGGCCGAACACCCACAAGTAGAATAGAATTTTCTTTTCTTTTGTTTCTTCTTGGTTCGAACATAAACACATACATGCACACTTGCACTTTGTTATATATTTTTTTTCTTTCTTTTGGTGGAGCACGAAACACATGCACACTTGCACTTTTTTATATATTTTTTTCTTTCTTTTGGTGGAGCACGAAACACATGCACAATGTTTAAAAAAAAATTCTTTCTTCTTTTTGCTTCTCTTTCTCGGCCGAACTCATCAAACACACACAAACATTATATATATTTTTTTCTTTTGGACAAAGAAACATGGAACACACACACCAACATATTCTTTCTTTTCTTTGGTATGACATACACACTCATCAAGCATGCACACCTTTATTCCTTATGTCTCCCACCTTTTAATTTTTTAATTTTACTTTTTTTTCTTTAAATATAATATTAAATCCGAAATATTTGAATATTTATTTAATTTTCGGAAATTATATATATTTATTTTGAAATTTCAGATTTTTAAAAAAAAATAAATATGTATGTATTAGTTATTGGGATAAAAATATAAAGGGTTGAAAAATAAAAGGTTTAAATGGGTTAAAATAAAATAAAAAACTAAAATACGAAATTAAAATAAATAAAAAGCTATACTTAAAATAAAAGTAAAGTTTATAATTAATATAAACTAAGAAACCTAAAAAATAAAATAATTTTAATAAAAATATAAAAGCTATGAATATAAAACTAAAACTAATAAAAAAAAGCCGAAATAAAATAAATTGGTTTTAATAAAAATAAAATGATAAAAACGTTTTTTCTAAAATATATAAAAAAAACTAATGTTGAAAATAATAAAGACTAAAATTCTAAAATAAAAAAATAATTGGTTTTAAATAAAATAAGAAAATGTAAAAGTAATTGGCAAAATATAAAAAATGTTTTCTAAAATGGGTTGGTGGTTTAGGGTTAAAAAGAAATAATTGGTTTTAAAAAGAATTATAATCTAAAAAAAATAAAATATCCCATAAATTAAAATACACATATATATTTTTCTTCCGTTAAGCCCTGCAAACAAAAACACACAAATTTAGTTCATTTTTCGACGTAAAATGATGAAATACGTTAAAAACAGAATTTTTATTTTTTAGCACACATTAACGCAAATCATAGTTTTTAAGCACAAAAATATTGTAAAGTCTTAGGTTTAAGGATAAATTTTATCATTAAAGCTCAAAAAGAGATCGCAAAATGATCTTTAAACAGTTCCACAGCAGCAGCCACTACAGCAACAATGGAACCGAGGTCGGGGATCTCCATGAAGAGCACCACAGCAACGACCACCGCAAGGTCAGAAAGGGTATAATGGTCATCATTTTCACGGTAATCCTATTCAACCTTTGTACTTTGCACAACCGAGAGGGCAGTCGGTTGCATCGCATTTCCAACCATGGGAGTACGATGATTCATCGCCCATTTATATTCCTGATGATATAGACACTCAAGTAGAAATTAAGCCTCAATTGATAGGAGTATTAACACAGTTTAGAGGATATAAGACAAATGATCCATATAATCATTTGTATGAATTCCTAGCCATAGTAAACGCCAATACTCCTAGGAACACCAATAGGGATATTTTTAGATTAAGATTGTTTCCTTTCACCTTAAAGGACAAAACCAAGTACTGGTTTACATCTCTTCCATCTAATAGTATCACTACTTGGGATCAACTTAAGGCTAAGTTTTTACAAGAATTTTACCCAGCCTGTAAGACTACTGAAGTTAGACGCGCAATTCAAGATTTTCAGCAAAACCCTGGAGAAGCATTTCACGAGGCTTTCGATCGATTGAAGGAATTGTTGCGTTCCTGTCCGCATCACGAAGTGCCGAAGTGGCAGTTGGTAAAATTATTTTTTGAAGGAATGAATGAGACGCATCAAGCAATGATAAATGCTTCATCAAGTGGGACATTCATGTGGCAAGAGCCAAAAGATGCGTGGAGATTTTTGGAACAGTTAAGTTTAGGATCTAAGGTCAGCGGATCCATGAAGGATAACACAGTGTATGTAACGAATATCGAAGCAGAAAATAAGTGGAAAAAGGAAATCCAAAATGAGTTAAGTGCTGTTACAAAAAAGTTTAATCAAATCCTCACGAGATTTCAGAAGGAAAAAGGAGCATATGTATTGCATGGACAAAGCATATGTAATACATGTGGTGAAATAGGACATAACCCTAGCCGCCACCCTTATGGTCCCCTCCCTTGAATGCTTGATTTGCTTGCCTTCTTTATGTGTTGTTATTTTTGGTAACTAAATCAACTAAAATAACTTGAACCTTTTTTGTTTGGCTTGTGAATCTCGAAAAACATTGGACCAATACAAATTAATTAATTTGATTAACTGGTAATTTGTGACATAGATTTAATTAGTTTAATTAATTGATTAATTAAAAGACCAATTAAATCAGTTTAAAGAATTAATTAAAATTTTCAATAAAATTGTATAATTTGCGAAAATTAGAACTTAATTAATTCTAAAATATTTTAATTAGATTAAAATATATCTTATATGTATTTAAAATTAAAAGTTAATTTAATATGTATAAGAAAATTGGTTAGTCTACCGCTAGTAAGCCTCATTCACAAAACTGTCATATAAAGAGGGTATAAGGCGACTGACTATAAAATGTTAGTCTAATGGGTATCTACTCTTACCCACCGCTCTCCTGGTCAGTCAAGTGTCGTTAGCCGAACGGGTGTGATAGAACCGCTAAGCCTCTTAAAAGTATAATGCTATAATTGAAAGTACTAGAACCCTAAACAAATCCCAATCTAGTTACTTTAGGTTAAAAATGTGAATTGGTGCTAATCCATGAAATTGCACATTGTACTTTGTGGAACGTTGGTGGAGCATGTGTGGTTTACCGGCACGCCAACTGGGTCTGCAAAGAGTCGCAATGGGTTTCTTGATTTTGTCATTATTAACGGAGCATGTGTGGTTTACCGGCACGTTAATTAGAGATGACAATTGACTTCAAGAGTACCAAGCAATTTGCATGGTTATTCACACCCGGTTTGTGATCCTCGGTATCCCAGTCACAAACAGTGGGGCATTCTCGAGATTAAAACATGCTATCGAACAGTTCGATAAATCTCAAAGAAACTAGGAATTCCATTATAATATGATTATGTTTCCGCGGTGGAATTGGCTGAATCGTCATTCGCCTACCTTGTAAAATTTGCAATATTGATTACGGCATCCCTTTTCGGTATTGTAGATTGTTATTGTAGGATCCTAGCCTCGTATTTATTCTTGGGTGAATATGAGGATTATTATTATTACTCTATCTAATTAAAACTACCTTCTTCTTGTTCAGATGTCTTCTGACCAATCCGTTCCCCACTCAAATCCCGGTAGTGTCACCTCGATTCTGTCGTTATGCTCAAAGGTGACGTTGGACGGCACCAACTACAATGACTGGATCCGCAACATCAAAATGGCTCTAAGGTTTGAACATAAAGAGTATGTTCTAGAAACCGAGCTTGTTGATGTGGACACTAAAACCGCTACTCCCGAGGAAATCACAACGTAAACTAAACACTCTGATGATGCAACCAAAGTGGCTTGCATCATGATCGCTACTATGAACCCTGAACTGCAGCGTATCTATGAGGACTATTGGCCTTACGAGATGCACAAAGAGCTCGCGGAAAGGTTCCGCAAGCAAGAGCGCATCGAAAGGCGTGAGGTTGTAAAAGCTTTCACTAACAGCAAGCCCAAAGAGGGCGAGTCCATCTGTGCACATGTGCAGAGGATGCATGGTTACGTGGAAAGGCTTAGAAAGCTGGAAATGCCGGTTCATGAGGATTTAGCAGTTGACATAGTGCTGAACTCCTTACCCAGTTCTTATGACCAGTTCACACTGGCGTATCATTTGAACAACAACCAGGCAAACCTAGCTGAGTTACACCGCATGCTTCGGACGGCTGAGGACGGGATGAAGGGAAAAGCTGTGCTCCCTGTCAACCCGCCTGTCCTGGCTATTGGATCCGGAAAGGGAAAGAAACGGAAAGGCCCTCCTAAGCAAAACTGGAGGGAAAAGACTCACGTCGGGTCATCTAGCGGTGCCCCAAAAGGTAAGTCTTCCGGAATTCCACATGTTCGGAACCCCAAAGAGGCCGACTGCTTTTACTGCAAGCAGAAGGGTCATTGGAAGAGGAGCTGCCCAACGTATCTGCAGGATGTCAAGGACGGTAAAGTAAAACCGTCACAGGCAGGTACGTATTTTATATCTAATAACTCATCTTTTTCCCGTTCATGGGTCCTTGATACAGGATGTGGTTTTCATATCTGTTCTGATTTGCAGGGCCTAGAGGAAAGTAGGGAACTAGAGCATGGTAGACTGAACCTGGTCATGGGCAATAGGCGAACGTCACCTGTTACCAAGATTGGTGTTTATGGACTGATGCTGAGCAGTGGAGTTAGATTAGATTTACATAATTGTTGCTATGCGCCAGATATGGCAAAGAACATAATTTCTTTTCATGCACTATTTAGACAAGGCTTTCATTATGAGTTTAATAAATTGAATGGTTCAATTTCGGTTTTCAAAAATGATGTTTTATATTTAATGCTATGCCTTGTGATGGTGTTTATGAATCTATTATGTGTGTTGATAATTATGGTAAAAATGTATTAACTATTGATGCTTCAAGCGGTGTAGAAAAGGCATGTCTGTGGCATTGTCGCCTTGGCCATATAAACAAGAAACGCATCGCCCAACTCCAAAAGGATGGAGTGTTGGAATCATTCGACCTCAGGTCGGATGATGTATGCGAATCTTGCTTACTTGGCAAGATGACAAAATCACCATTCAAAGGTTCATTTGAAAGAGGTGAAGGTCTGTTGGATATCATACACATAGATGTGTGTGGTCCCTTCAGAACAACCACTAAAGATGGCACGCGCTTCTATATGACCTTTACCGACGATTTCAGTAGATATGGGTATGTCTACTTAATCAAGAATAAGTCGGATACCTTTGAAAAGTTCAAAGAGTTTAAGAACGAAGCAGAAAATCAATTGGGCAGAAAGATAAAGATGCTTAGATCCGACAGAGGCGGTGAGTATCTTAGTATCGAGTTTCTCGATTACCTCAAGGAATGTGGAATTGTTTCACAGTTGTCGCCTCCAAGAACACCTCAGCTGAACGGTGTTGCAGAGAGACGAAACCGAACCTTGTTGGACATGGTTCGTTCCATGATGAGTCGAGCCTCACTTCCAATCCATTTCTGGGGGTATGCCTTAGAGACTGCCGCCCATATCCTAAATCTTGTCCCAACCAAGAAGGTTGAGAAAACACCGCACGAGATGTGGACGGGGAAAGTTCCCTCATTGGCACACATCAAAGTCTGGGGCTGTGAAGCATTTGTGAGACGAGATACTTCAGATAAGCTCGCAGAAAGAAGTGAGAGGTGTTACTTCATCGAATACCCGAAACAGTCTTTTGGATACTTGTTCTACAGACCAAGCGAGGACGTGGTCTTTTTAGCGAGACGGGGGTTCTTTCGAGAGAGAGAACTCATATCCAAATAGGACAGTGGGAGTACGATCGATCTCGAAGAAATTCAGGAGACGCCCGATGAAACAACCTTGGAAGAAACTAACAACCAACATGAGGAAGAAGTTCCTGTTGGACCCACCGACATTTCGTTGCCCCTTAGGCGTTCAGGTAGAGTTAGCATGCCGCCCGAGTTCTATGGTTTCCATATTACTTCGGACGGAGACACGTTAGTCAGTGATCGTACATTGACTAATTTGGATGAGCCAGCTAACTACCGTGAAGCAGTGGCAGGACCCGAGTCTGCAAAATGGAAAGAGGCAATGGACAGCGAGATAAAGTCCATGTATGACAATCAAGTTTGGAACTTGGTTGACAATGTACCGGGATGAAAGACAGTCGGATGCAAGTGGATCTTCAAAAAGAAGACCGACATGGATGGAAAAATGCATGCTTATAAAGCTCGGCTGGTTGCGAAGGGATTCACTCAAACCCCGGGGGTTGACTATGATGAAACCTTCTCACCAGTAGCCAAGATTAAGTCAATCAGGATAATGCTTGCCATAGCTGCGTTCCATGATTATGAAATCTGGCAGATGGATGTCAAAACCGCTTTCCTTAACGGGAAACTGACTGAAGATGTTTACATGAGTCAGCCAGAAGGTTTTGTAGACACAAAGCACCCTGATAAAGTATGTAAGCTTGAAAGATCAATCTATGGGTTGAAGCAAGCATCTCACAGTTGGAATCTTTGCTTCCATAAGAAAGTCAAAGAGTTTGGCTTCTCTAGGAGTGAAGATGAGTCCTGTGTATATGTTAAGGCTAGTGGGAGTATAGTCACTTTCCTGGTGCTGTATGTTGATGACATACTGCTCATGGGAAACGACATTCCGACCTTGCAGAATGTTAAGGCTTGGCTCGGGAAGTGTTTCGCCATGAAAGACCTAGGGGAAGCTGCTTATATTCTCGGGATAAGAATACTTAGAGATAGAAAGAGAAAATTGATAGGCCTAAGCCAGTGTACATATTTGGAAAAGGAGTTAAAGAGGTTTAACATGGAAAGTTCCAAAAGGGGAGAGTTACCAATCCTAAGTGGTGTTAAATTGAGTAAGACTCAAAGTCCGAGTACCGATCAGGAAATAGCTGAAATGAGTCGGGTACCTTATGCTTCGGTAGTAGGGTCGATCATGTATGCTATGACATGTACTCGTCCCGACGTATCCTATGCACTAAGCATGGTTAGTCGGTACCAGGGTAATCCTGGAAAAGCACATTGGATTGCAGTCAAGAACATACTCAAGTATCTGCGAAGGACAAAGAATATGGTATTAGTCCTTGGTGGCAGTGATGAGTTAAAAGTGAGTGGATATACAGATGCCAGTTTCCAGACAGATAGGGACAGTGGACGGTCCCAGTCGGGCTGGGTATTTCTTTTGAACGGTGGAGCGGTCACTTGGAAAAGTTCCAAGCAGGAAACGGTGGCTGATTCAACGTGTGAATCAGAGTACATCGCAGCGAGTGAAGCGTCTAAGGAGGCAGCTTGGCTGAAGAATTTCATCGGGGATCTTGGAGTTGTCCCAAGCATTCAGGAGCTGGTGGAACTTTTCTGCGAAAATGAAGGAGCGGTTGCCTTGGCAAAGGAACCGCGAGAGCATGGAAAGTCCAGGCATATCGAAAGAAAGTACCATTACATTCGACATCAAATAGAAGAATGGCACTTACTGGTTAAGCGAGTATCATCCGAGGACAATCCTGCAGATCCTTTGACTAAGGCTCTGAATAGGATCAAGCACAATTATCATGCTCGGAGCATTGGATTGAAGGATGATGTTAGTTTTAGTAATTAGATAGATTAGAAACTTGTAACAGTATAAATGTAATTGACTCGGTGATTTTATAATAGAGATTTATAAATGAGTATTATTACTGCCTTTGTCAATTGTTTATTTCTGTGTTTCTATATTTGCATGTTTAACTTCCTTAATAATTAGATTATTTAAAACTCCACAGTCGATCATACTGTTAGGAAGTAAGTATGAACTAAGACTGTCGTGAATTGGTTGCAGACTGTCTAAAGAGTTAGACATTGCAGTAAGACTGCTGCAACGTTCATGAGTACTTAGAAATAGAGATTTGAGTATTGGATAAACCCGCGCTTAACAGATTGCTTCATGGATTATATCACGAGCAATGTTAAGACGATAATATCCGGTGATCTTTAAGTGGAGAGATATGATCTATTATTTGCGATATAAGTGCTTATTGACAATACGAAATCGTGCCGGTAACTCGGTGCTATAAAACGCATTGTTGTATGTATTTGGACCCGCAAAAGTTATGGACATATGAGTCGAAACTTATCCGTCCCATGACCTGATGGGAAACATATATATGTAGGCCTCTCGATGATTTAGAAGTTGACTGAAAGTGTTGGCCAACCGGGACTTAATTAATGTGTTTAATTAGTAGTCTCTAAAGTCATATGCAAATCAGAAATCGAGAAACATAGTGTTAGATCAATATTGATGTTAGTCCATGTCTTGAGTCTGAAAATATCCTGTTGGACGGAGGATCATCAGATCACTTATCTTTAGACATAACTGACTGGGTCAGAGTTCGAACAATTAAAGTCATAGACTTATCCAAGTGGGAGACTGTTGGATTAGGTGTCTAAGCCATGACTTGTAATTGTATTTATCTTATGATTAAAAGCAAAGTCCATTTGGGTTGCCCTCATGGGTGGAGGATAGGTATATAGTTCAGTAGAGAGAATAGTTGATTTATTAATTGTATAATAAATCAATAGAAAATATATATATGGTTTATTAATATATTTAAGTGTTAATATATTAATTGGAAACTATATTAATTAATTGAGATTTAATCTAGAATTGATTGGATTTAATTTGGAGATTAAATTAATTAATTAAAAGGTGCAGGGACTGGTTTGGCATTTATTCAATAGTTGAATAACTGGCCAGGTAAAACCAGGGACCAAAATGGCGCCACCCTGGAGGCTCCTCTAGGGTTTGGCGAAACCCTAATTAGGGTTTTGGTAAGCCTGGTCCAAGTGGTCAAAAGCCTTGTCCAGTTGGAGGCTCCTTAGGGTTTCAGGTGTAACCCTAGGAGGCTATAAAAGGAACCCCCTGGCATCTCATTCTTCATGCCATCTTCTCTCTGGATTCACTCTGCTGGACTGATTCTTCCATCCCTTGGGTGTGACTTGCATTTGAGGCATGATACTTTTGTTGCTGCTTGAAAAGGATCATAATATCAAAGGTTGGTTTTTCTAATTGTTCTTTAGAATTGAATTGTTTCCTTTAGGTTCTTAGTTCTAATCTTCATAGAAGAAAACATAGATCAATATTAGGGTTGCATGTGAACCTTAGGTATTTTTGTGTTCATTGATTGCATAGAAACCCTTCAATTAAAACCGTCACCGACAAACAAGTGGCCAGGTAGAAGTGTCCAACAGAAAGATCAAGGAAATTCTTTAGAAGACCGTCAGAACAGATAGGAAAGACTGGTCGCAAAGGTTGGATGATGCACTATGGGCATACAGAACCGCTTATAAGACACCGATCGGAACTACTCTGTATCTGTTGGTTTATGGGAAAGGCTGTCACTTGCCTATGGAGCTCGCCAATCGAGCCTTATGGGCTACCAAACAAGTGAACATGGACTACACTGAAGCTGGAAAAGAACGGAAGTTACAGCTGTCTGAATTGGAAGAGTTGCGAGATGAAGCCTACGAGAATGCGGCCACGTACAAGTCGAAAATGAAGCGATATCATGATGCTAAGCTCCGGTTGAAAACTTTTGAAGTTGGACAGAAGGTATGGCTGTACAACTCAAGATTGAAGATGTTTCCTGGGAAGTTAATAAGCAAATGGAATGGGCCATACGAAGTGGTTAGTGTCACAGATTTTGGTGCAGTAGAGATTCGGGATTTCAAAGGTGGACTGTTGTCGCCAAATATTCTAAGTAAATGCGGAAAGTAAAGTTGTGGAATGTAAGGTTCTGAAACAGAAAGTTTCGGAAGTGGACAAGTCCGAAGACTTGAAGTGGATGCGGAATGACAATGTAGAAGTAATACTTAGAATAGATCTTAATAGGTCAACAATAATTAATATGAATTAACATTTATGTAAAGACAGAAAGATATGATTGCTAGAATAATAAAGACAATAAGAAATGCAGATAAGAACATGAGAATTGATGAAATGAGAGATGATATTGATAATAAAAGGAGTGTTACAAGAGATCTCTCAAATTCAAGAGGACTAAAGATGGACATGGTCTCCCTTTTATAGACTAAGGGAAGACCTCCGGATAAAGACCTATGGACTGAAGAGGAGACAACACGTCTCTTCAGTCAGACAATAAGGATTAAACTAATAAAATAATACAATGTCAGACTAGGGTGTCTTATCTAGAATAAGATAATACTTTAAGTACAACCGACATGCTCCTAAAAGGTCACGCCTGATCTAGTCTAATTATATCCTATACGTTGAAGTGCTTATCCTTTGCCTTATCTTTACGATGATCTTCAGATCTTCAGTCTTCTTTATAGAATGATTAAGTATAGAAGTTCGGATTTATTGATCATGTTGATAGTCCGAAATCCTGAGTGGATTTCGGAGTCCTGGCATTTCTAATCAGAGTATCTTATGAACATGATCTTTGCTGATCTTGAATAATCTTCTGAGTTAGTTCGGAGCATAGACTTCCGAATAACTTCTGAACCATTTCTTCCGAGAAGTGTATCTTCTGACTTTGATGTAATTTGAGATTCCGAAATCCAAGACTGGATTCCGGAGGGCATTTAGAACATTGCTTATAAGTGATAATAATAGAAGATGTAACTTAACGTATATTCAAGATGAAACTACTTAGATCATTCAAACAAAACATTCGTCTAACATTTCATCAAAATAAAGAGATTGACATTACATCTGAACATGTCAAATGACGAGTTGGTCAACGAGTTAACTTTTAACACTAACATGGACAGCCATTCAAAGTCAACGGACATAGACTCAAACCCTATGTCATTGCAAGCACATTTCAAAAATTGGAAGTGGAAACGGTGGAGTTCGTGACAGACGTTCCTGTATATACGCTATAGGTCAGGTAAGTGCATGTCCGGCTGAAGACGTTAAACTTAGCGCTTGTCGGGAGGCAACCCGATCATCATATGTATAAATTGCATTTTCAATAGTAATTAATCACACTTGATTGATCATGGTAAGAAAAGAACAAGTGTGGTGTCAATTTGGGAATTTTGTAACACCGCGACGCGGGATTTTAGGATCCGCAACGCGCGTGTTTAGTTTTCACGATTATTAACGAAATCAGATTTTTATACGCGACGCGGATAGAAGCTTTCCACGTCGCGGCCTTATCTTCAGGGGCGGAGCCTTGTGAGGGCCAGGGGGCCATGGCCCCCCTGATTTTTCAACTTACTATATACAAATATTATATATATATATATATATATATATATATATATATATATATATATATATATATATATATATATGATTCGTCTGGTTGATTATTCACGCGTATATATATATATATATATATATATATATATATATATATATATATATATATATATATATATATATATATATATATATATATATATATATATATATATATATATATATATGATTCGTCTGGTTGATTATTCACGCGTATATGTATATATAATGCAGGAAAACTATTCTAATGACTAATTTACCCCCAAACAAAATCAGTAACAACTAATAAATTAGGAAATTAGATTATTAACAGAAAAGCAGAAAATTATTGAAAAAGTTAGAACTAATCAATGATAAAATTAGGGTATCGATTGATTTGGTAACTAAACTCTTTAAAACAAACTCAAAATTTTGTTCTAATTTACACATCAATCTTTGAGAAACAACAAACTCTAAACTAGAGAATACTCTTGCCGTAAAATAACTACACCGCTCACCCGGAAAAAAATGGTCATCGGAAACAAAAGATTACGGTGATTTCTCTTTCTTGTTTGCCGACTGCTACTCCAAATAGTTTCGTTGTTTGTCGATGCTTCCTCTTTGTTGTTTGCTACTCCAGGGTGTCATTGTCAATGCTTCTTCTCTACGGCTATATGAATTTTGTTCTGACCTGTATTTGCTCTTTGCCTTGCCTCTCCACCAAGAGCCCTCATCATCGAAGATGTAAGTTTCTCTTTCTTCCTCTCTTTAATTTATTTCCCTTTCTCTCACTTAATTATTATAAATGATATTATATGTAAAAGTTGAAAGAATATGAAAAGATAGTTGTTGTGCTAATAAAAGGTTGCAACAAAAACTTTATTATTATTTATTGTTTTGTCAAATGATGACTTTGTTGAACAAAAACAATTTGTCATGGTTTCATGCCTTCATAAATTTTAACGAAAATTTAATAGACTAGGAGTTTAGGATACTGATTAAAGTATACTTACAAGTGCTGAAAAACAATTACAGTAAATTAAAACAATTTAGTCGTTTCTAACTTTAATTTCTTTTTTTCATTTGGTTATTTGTTAATTGTTGTTTTCATTTGGTTATATATATTTACAAGTATCGGTGGATTTCTAATAGAAACGTGTAAGGCCTTTTCACGATCTCGAAGAGGCACTATTGACTTTTTGGACGCAAATACTCTAAGGTTTAACGGTTTTGAGTAGCCATATTTTGTTTTAGTTTCGGCCCCCCGCCTCTCCAGCTTTGTGTTCCGCCCCTGCTTATCTTAATTTGAAAATAGAGATAATCACAAAAACAGAGTTTTGAGAACAACTCCAAAACCCCACATTTGTATATAATTCAATTTGCGTAAAGGAGGAGGAAGAACCGATGGAGGAAGATGAAGAGATAGAGGAGGGCCTCGAAGATGATACAACGCATAACTAGGGGTTAATTAATTAATTTTTCTGCATTTTTAGGTCGTTAGGTCGAGTTTTTTAGGTTAGGTTTGATTTTCGAGTAATTGTTGATAAACATTAGGAATTGTTGTTCTAGATGAAATAATAAGCCTTTGGGCATTAGAAAAAAGCAATGAAATTAGGTAAATTTGTGTTGACTATCTTTTTATGAGTGTTTGAAATTGGTTGAATTTTCTGCGATTACCGCGCCGCGACACCCTTATAGGGCGCGACGCGGTCATTTCCAATTTGACGGTACCTTCAGACCTCGTAATTACCACGACGTGCGCATTTCCATCACGCGCCGCCGCCATCCGCAACACATAAAAAATTGATTGTTGTACATTTTTTTTTCTTTTAACTTTTGTTCTGTTTGCATTTAACATTTTTGTAAGTAATGCATGTAATACCAAATGGAGGAGTTGTTTCAAGCAAGTATGGGTCACCGTGCCCCCTCCAGTTGCCTTGACCACCGGCGTGTTTCACTGTTGCGTTACAACTCCTGAATTCTGAGTCGAGGACTTTTGTTCGTGTTTGTGTACATATGACAATCAAGGAGTCTACCGTCAAAAGGGGTAACTCTTTCTCAAGTTTTAAAATATTTTTATGTACAGCGGGGACGTTGTACGGTTTTAAGTGTGGGGTGTGGACGGTCGAAAGAGTGTTTTTGAAATTTTGCGAGAAATGAGTCATTTTCAAAACAATTTAGCAATTTTTTCAAATTTTTTTTAATAGGTTGTAATTTTGAAACGAATGGTTTGTGAATGTTTTAGTATTGGTATTTTTCAAGAAATACTGTTTAGTTGTTATCATGCTATTAGTTTAGTCAAATAAGTTGAGTTTTAAGAGTTAGAAGATTGGAGTGTTTTAGGGTTGGAATTTAGGAAGGAATTGTCAATCAGTGGCCTTTGTTGTTCGAGCCGGTAGGTCCGAAAAGGGTGGCCTCGAAAAAGGCATTTATGCACCTTACCACGTAAGATCGTCTCGTCTAGGATGGTATTTCTAAAAGCTCGTTACACGGACAACATCGAAAGTCATGGATAGTTCTTCAATGGCCTTTAGAATCTGAATGAGTACGTACACTTCATTATGGACAGAAAATTTGTAATCAGTGGTTCTTTAGAAAGTCATGAATTCCAAATAATATTTCGATTATGTTTTCACAAACTATTTCACTCTAACTCCTAGGGCAATAAGCTTTGAAATTAAACGCATTCAAAAATTGTTTGAGTCTCTATTAGAATTTGTTAAAAACTCTCTTGCTTGGGGACAAGCAAGGCACAAGTGTGGGGTGTTTGACAACGCCTAGTAATATCAAGTATTTTAGTCGTTGTTGAGCCCTATTCTTAGTGAAATTATATCATATATGTTGTGGTATTCTCACTTTTTGTGTCGGTGCTTGTTTGGAAAGAAATGATGTAAACAGGGGCTAAAAGCGTACATAATGGAAGAAGTTTGAAGATAAATTCAAAACAGTCGAATTCACACGCGCGCCGCGGAATGAAAAAGGGCGCGACGCGGTGACTCAGCAATGAGGCGGTGGAGAATATTCAAATGCCGAGAAAACGGGGATAAACCAGCACGCGCGCCGCAGATTTCACTTGCGCGCGGCGCGGTATTTTAATTTTCGCAACTATAAATAGAGGGTTTTAGGTCGAAAAATGCAGCAAAGACCTGTCATAGAAACGACTCCCAAGGCTTCTTTGACTCCGAGTTTCAGTTTTCAGCAACCATATTTGGTATTTTATGTTCTCTCTTTTAATTAGTTAATAATTTCGGTAGATTTGGCTAGTGTCTTTGGGTGTGACAACCATTGGCATTAGTTTTTAGTTTTAGAAGTTTATGTTTTCTGTTTTGGAACATGTGGATCTTAGTTTATAATAATTAATCATTCGGTTATTGTTAATTGCTCTCTTTTCGGTGTTTTATGCTTTTGAATGGATTTTGGATGTTTTGATTGTGTTGGATGTTCGGATTTGATCTTTGTTACTTCTGATTTTGAAATACATTTCTGAATTCAGTAAGTACTTAGGTTAGTTTTGGTTTTAGTTTAGTTGATGCTTGGATTGGGTTATTGGAATTGTGATTTCGGGATTGTTTTTTGTAAAAGTCGGAAACTAGATCCTCTGGCTGTAGAAGTGACACTACAGTTGGTAAATTGTTGCCTACCTTGACGATGTAACTCCTGTGGATCGACCCTGACTGCCACTATACTAGTGTGTGTGTGTTAGGTATTTTACTATTTTTGACCGCACGACGACCATGGCGTGTCAAAACACTATTGGTTTGATTTGACCTTAGAAATAGTGTTTTCCAACTTGACAAATGTTAACTATATAATGTTTATTGCGTTTCAAGTTTGACTTTATTGTATAAGTGTTTTGCTTCATTATACCAATATATAAGAAATATAGAAAACCATCCTTCAACATTTACATGGTATCACAACACCAGGGTCTAGATGGTACTGTTCATATACTATTATTCATATGATATTGTTCATACGACATTAATCATTAGATTGACCTTCTTCATTTATGGACAATACTATTTATATGGTACTGTTTATACGACATTAGTCGTCTAAAGCTTTTTCTTTTCCTTTTTGATTTTGTAGTTTTCTTAAGCTAATAGCATATACATTCTTATCAATAATTATAGGAGATGTTGTATACCATTAGGGGTCTAATAGTGCATATAAAGTGGTGCATATGATAGTCGCTGACTATGATTCTTATTTGAGATATTAGTCAGCTCAACATGTTATTTCTACTACAACTAATCATATAAATAGTCCTTCCGTTTACGTTGCTTGAAGCTTGTTTTATGGGTTCATGAATTGTTGTTTCATGTGCTACTGGTAATTTATGTAGTAAGAAATATATTTTCTCTTGTCTCACATACTCATACAATCTGCCACTGATTACTATTGTTGGTGGAAATAAAATAGCAGTCACTAGAATACGAGAAATCCAACTTATATCAACTTTCTCCATAGACTCGGTATATATATATATATATATATATATATATATATATATATATATATATATATATATATATATATATATATATATATATATATATATATATATATATATATATATATATATCCTAATAAATAATTAACTCTTGTACACTTGTCATTACCATATTGAATTTGACACATGTCATTTTCTAATAATTTTGATTTTTTTAAAAAAATAAAAAAACTTTGTCAGTTTCTCTTTTAACTCCTTGATTCTCTCTTCCGTTCCCCTGGTTACTCCCGATCTCCACCAATTCCGCCTTTTTTGCAAACCGATCCAAATTTCAAATGGAATCAACTTCAAATTTCAAATGGAATCAAAGCTATAAAATTTTTCTCAAGACGACGATCCAAAAGCCTAAAATAGGTGAAATCAAAACGAGCTGGTGTACGATGGTTTCTTCCATGTTCAAACCACCTGTAACGATGGTGATGTGGATGTTCCATCTCCATCTCCATCCGTTTCCACTGTGTAACTCCACACATACCACCAGTCACCACCGCTTCATCAACCGATCATACGAGAAATTAGGAACTGGTTTTTTTCTCCATCCGTTTCCACTACATGATCTTCTTCTTTTATACCAACAATACCTATGGATTCAGCATCCAAAATTGCTTACAGTCGAGGAGACACCGAGGAGATGGAGCTACAATGCCACAAAGAAATCGAACCCGTCTTTTTCACTTAGTTTCTGCTATGCTTGAACACATTTTGATTTGCGATTAAGTGATTCCAGACTATGACTCCGATTTCCATTTGTAAGTCATTTCCTCGTCTGTCTCTTAACCCTACAGTTGAAATTAAACCCATCTATTTCTGCTACGCATGAAAAAAACCACGATTAATCGATTTTGCTTCTACAGTTTCCTGCTTCTACCGGCAGAACACTCTTTCTGCGATTAATCTCCGGCTTGCGACCTGCGATTTTCATCTGTAAGTCTTTCTTCCTCATCTTTCTCTCTATCTGTAGTGCGTTTAATATCTGGCGGAAATAAAGACAAATTTCAGTGACAGAGTGGGTTTATTTCACACCGAGCAAAGGATTCTAATCCCCAATGTTGCAATATTTCTGTATCGACTATATGTTTTTGGGATAGTCTTGAACATCGGTGCCCTGTTATTAATCTGCGATTCAAAGTGAAGGACAAATAAAAATTCTTATAAAAAGGATTTGATCGCTTGAGGTAAGAGTATCTCAATTTAGGGAAGTTTTCCATTCGAATTGAAAGTTCTGATTAAGATTCTTTTGACTAAATTTGAAGGTTTCATATTAACTAAAACCTCCGTATAAATGTTAAAAATAGAAAAAACTATTGGCAACGAGTTTGTAACATTGTTGGAATTCAGATGCTTTAATCCTTCTAATTACATCATCAAGAATGCTGTTTGAATGCATTTCTGTTACTTGAATTTGTTAATTAAAACCAACTATTTGAACCCTAAACAATCTATAATCATAAGTAAAAACAGGTTACCCAAACATTAGGACCTGATGATTGATCTAATTTTCTCTTGTCAAATCAGTCATTTCTTTTTGAAGAAGCTTTGAAGGCGGTGAAAGAATTGCTTCTGTCTGTTCATGGCCAGATGAAATCAAGCACCGTTGGAACTGGCAATGGACCAGTGAATTGCATTATGATGACACCCCTGATTTCAGATGTAACTATGATTACTGCAGTAAGTTTACCAATTTTCTGTAATTTCATCTTGCTTCTAGTTGTTCTTTTTAGTCAAGAAAAGGAATCGGGTAAAGAAATAACAACCTACTTTACTCTTGATACCAATATTGGCAGTTTTCTTTTTTATATTTTACCCATGGTAGAAACGTACTTACATTTATTTATCAATAATAGCAATGTACTTTAGTTTTACCTATAATAGATATGTACTTACATTCAACTACCAATATGGGCATTATACTTTATTTGAATCGTTTTTGCTATTATCTATAAAGAAATATAAGTACTTTGTTGTTATAAGTAAAAAGGTCTAAGTACGTTGCTACTGTGAGTAAAAAGTTGTAAGTATGTTATTACCATTTGTAAAGAAAATGTAAGTAGCTATTATGGGTTGCATATTGGTATTATCAGTAAAAATGTAAATACATTGATATATGGGTGAAAATCTGCAAGTACATTGCTGTTATGTGTAGAAAATGAAGTACATTGCCTATCTTTAACATTCCATTTTAAAACTGATGGAATTCAGTTCTATTCCAATCCTGCCAGTTCCTATGTGAAAGATAGGCAACTTGCACATGAAGAAGCAACTAAAGCGCTCTAAACAGAATATAGACCTGCAGATACTAATGTCTGACCTTTTTTGGTGTGAAATTAGGTTTTATTAATGAATCAAAACTTTACTAAACAAAAGTATTGGATTTTATATATTTTGGACATAAAGTTTGTAAATTATTGGTTTTTCATGGATAATAGCATCGTACTAATAATTCCTCAATTATAGTAGAATGACCATTTTACCCTCAGGCTTCGTTTGTTGCATAGTTAACTAATTTGTGAACCTTATTTGTTCAGGTGTTTTCTAATGAAATATATGAGCATATATATACTCGCTAACTGTCCACACGAGTTTTGCATCTTTACCTGGCATGTGGGAACGGACATTAACAGTTAATGGATTTTCTAAGGTATATATATTGTTGCATTAAAAAATATGATTTTATAAATAATATATATAATGGTGTGTTTTATTTGTGTAGGCTTTTTCAATGACTGGATGGAGACTTGGATATATTGATGGTCCTAAACACTTTGTTGCTGGTTGTAACAAAATTCAAAGTCAGGTACATAATAATAGTAATTTCATCACATTTTCTATTGGCCTTCCTAACTATTTTTGATTTTTTTTAAATTTCTTTTAGTACTTAGATTATGGAGATGGATCGGCAATGCAGTATGCTCTGATTGACCTCTGGCTAAGGGAACACTAGTTATTTGGTTGGGGATATCCTGATGAACCGGGAGGCTTAAAAAGTTTTTGTGAGTCTCTCTTGGCTTGGGAAACGAAACTCTACCAAGAAGTATAAGTAACAAAATTACTAATGTAAGCCCAGAAATGATAAGCACAGGCACAATTCCGACACCAAATATTATTTGGGGATGATTAAAAAATTTGCCATGTTATTGTTATTGCTGATACTCTTTAGTGGTAAATTACTGTAGTGACAAAAATGCCCCTGGTTAGCGGCACACACATTTTTAACCACTTTTACCAAGATGGATATTTGTAAAATCACTGTAATGTCATAGCCTACTTTGATTTTGATTGACCAAAATTTGTTTTAACTGATACTAAGATGATGGCTTTCAATTTCAAATTGTCACAATAGACACCGTCAACGTTAGTTCACCCTAGGAGTTTGGTTGAAAACACCATAGGAAAAAAATTAAAAACAAAAATTCATCAAACCGGAAATATGATGCGAAAACACCACACACCCCTCTATTTTATACTTGCACAACCACGTAATTCAAAGTAGAAATCACATTTTATTGGCAGTCAAGATTACACGACCCTTTCAATTATTTAGTTAAAGAAATGGGTAAATATAAATTATAACAACATACCTCCATCTTCTTGTGTATTATAACATGTTACTTTCATTTCTTTTGACTACAATAATACGTTTTGGAAATTTTGGTATTAGACATATATTCAAAGGACAATGTCTTAATAACAAATTAATTCAAAGTAAAATGTTATAATGTGGCTTCCAATTGTAGGTTTAAATTAATTTCTTTTGGGGTGTGTTCTTATGTTAATCTTTATTTGTGGAGTTACTATTTATGTACTATTTTATTCTCAATGTAGTTCCACTTTGATGATTTTGAGTTCTTAAAGCAATTCCATCTTACAAATAGAATCAAATGGTGAATTCATTTAGTAAAAATATCAAACATTAACTAATCCCATAATTAAGATGGAGAAAAACAATTAACACCAGAACGTTTGTTTTAGAATAATTTATTGGTTGGGTTTGTGATACGTATTATATATTTTCTAACCAAAACAACAATGTATTATTATCATTTTTACACTGCTTCTCCTTGCGGCGCAACGGATAAGAAAAGTCACTATATGACGTTTGTAACTATTGCATATAGTTTTGATAATCATCAATCTGATTTTGTACATAAGCAATTTGATGAAAGTTTATACTCTGATGTTCATAATAACGTATTCAAAGAAGTTTTTCAAAATTTGTGATTTTTATAATTATTCAAAGTTATTTTGTAGAAAAATTCTTATATAAAATTCTTAATGTTTAGATCTTATTATTTAACAATTTTTTTGTATCCCGTGTAATACACGGGTCTTACAACTAGTATATATATATATATATATATATATATATATATATATATATATATATATATACACATACATACCCAAAAGTTTTTTCAACTTATTATCTATTAGTCGGGGTCTCCAAATGAAACTCCTGTTCTATAACCCTTACACATTATTATATTTTTATAGGACTTGAACACAGGACGGATAGTTAGTAAAAGACACGAGTCATAGAAACAATATTACTTGGTGGGTATTGTCCGTCACTTGTTGTCATTACCAGATCACCAAATTACTTCCATCATCTCTATGTTCACCCATCCCTGTCAAAGTTTAAGAAAAAAACTAGCACCAAGCATGTCGTCTTTATTTTTTTCATTGTAAGTATTGACATAACGAAAACACACTCGTGGTGTTTTTCCTCAAAGACTGAATAAAATGGTAGATTTTTCCTTTTCCCCGTTCATACTTATGTATAAGGTCCTAGTCAAGACAATTATACTTTTGGTATTCAATTTTATGACATTCAGAGAAGATTTCTATCGACGTCCTTGAGTTTTCTTGATAAATTAAACAACATATTGAGTTATTTACAATATTCCATAATTTCTTTTCGAAATAAAAATCCAATTTGGAATGACAATTCATATTTTAAGAACCAATAATGCTCTTAAGTCTTTTACAAAATTGTTCACCAATTTTATGGCATCCTAGGGCATGTTACATCACTATTCTTGTCCCGGAACTCCTGAAAAATGGTGTTGCTGAAAAGAAAAATCGACATCTTATTGGAACTATTGGTACATTACTCTTGCATACTAATATTCACTAAATTTTCTGGGTTGATAATGTTCTTACGGCATGTTATCTAATTAATTTCATGTCGTCCTCAGTGTTACAAGATCATAGTCCTTTTTCAGTTTTTTTCCATATCAAACCCCTTATCATATTCTTTTACAACCTTCTGGGTGTGTCTGTTTTGTTCATTGTAATATTTCATGGAAAACCAACTATATTCGATCTTGGTTGGTCTTTCACCCTTAGCCACAAGTCATTAGTTTTCCCCATCAATCAACATGAGTCATCTACCATTAATCATATTCTTCGTCTCCCATTGTTTATGCTAACATCTACTGATAATGCTGAACATATAACTACTAACATTGCTTTAGAGCCTCCTTTCCAAACTTACAATTAACGTCCACACCCTATTGTTCCACCTGCTAATAATCCACATTGCATAGGTCCTTCTGACTCATCGCCTTCTACAGTTAATTTACTGATTCTAGTTTTGCAAACTAACAATATCCATCTTGCACTATGCAAAGGTACATAATCCACCCCAATCCTCATCTTATCTACTACTATGTCAGCTATTGTTTCAATTTTGAAACATATTTCCTTTAAGCTTTCATTGCTTTTTTACTTCATCTACGAGTTTTCATAAATATCCCTTTGTTCTTTGATATCCATATGAACATGAGACATGGAATATTGTCAAAATCAAATGCTCAAGATCGTGTTTCTCCATAGAGAATTGTGGTGACCACAACATACTACGTAATTGATCCATTATCAATTTAGTATGAGCACAACTATGCACGTAATGTCACCACCAAGTCATCGAGGGCCCTACAAACATCCATTCTCTTGTTACAGTAGAAGGAATAAAAATAAACATTGACTATATACACTTTAGTTACTCATCATGTCATACCTGAACATTCCCTACATGGCTGCTAGTTACGAATAACGTTAGAGAACACCAAAGTACAACAAACTATAAGTCAAGAATCTCATACATATTTTTCTGAAAGGTGTAAGATATTGTCATCTTAGAATTACTTGACAATTTCCATGAAGTAATATCTAAGTGCGGGTTATTCTAATACTTGATCTCAATCAAGTACATATGAGTGTTAGTCACATCACTATGTTATATTCATCTTTATCGATAATCTACTAACAGCTTATATAATTATTAATTTACTACTTACTTCCATAAAGTATGACCAACGAGGTTTTGAATATTTTAACATTCTAGAAGTCAAGTAAACATGAAAAATAGAACACATCAATGAACTAATGAAAATGACCGCTAATGATATGTCCATGTTCTCAACAAGCTTCTGAATATAGTGAGATTTTATGAGTATATCGCTTATGCGCTTGTATGCTATTAGTTCTTTAGTAAAAGTAACTGCAACCTTGTTATCACAAAACATCTCAACAGAACCATCAATGCTCGGAACAACTCCAAGATCCATGATGAACTTCTTTATCCGTATAGCTTCCTTTGTAGCTTCATTTGTTGTAATATACTTAGCTTCTATTGTCGAATCTGCTACAATATCATGGTTGGAACTCTTCCAAGTCATTGCTCATCCATTTAATAAGAACACGAACCCTGACTACGAGCGAAAATTGCATCTATTAGTTTGGAAGCTGGCATCAATTAACTGCAGGTTGTAAAAATAAATTGAAATTTAAATAAACAATTTTTTAAGTAAAACACATGTGTACGCTCGATTTATGATATTAACGAATTTAATGATCAAAACAAAATTTTCTTTATTAAATAATAAAAAATAAAATTTGTGTAACCAAAGTTGGCTTTACAAATAGTTTGTAAAACTAAAAATTTGTGTAAAATTGTGAACCGAAGTTGTAATGTTAAATAAATTTGTATATTTTAAATAGTTTATGAGTATGATTTACAAAAAAATGCGTCCATTATATGATATTAACGGATTTAAGGATCCAAGCAAACATTTCCTTTTTAAGTCTGTGACATTTTTTTAAAAGTTTTACAAATTTATCTTTATTTTGTTTAAAAACGTAGAAGATTAAATATTATTTAAGTAAGAAAAAGTAATTAAACCAAACATAAAATATGATAATTGAATACCTTAAAAGTGTGATATTTTTTGTTAGAAGAAGTTAGAAGACACAATATTATATGTTTTATAATATTTTATTTATTTAGAACGACAATACAAATTAAATATCACACATCACATTTATAAAAGGATAAACATAAACCCAACAATTGTCCATATCTTTTACTTCGCAAAACTAATATATCTTTTACTTCGCAAAACTAATATCGATAGCAAATCACAACCATTAGTTAAAAAAATTAAAGTGTTTTTAAAATCAAATAAATAGAATTAGAAAAGTACAAATATAAAAAAGAATTTTTATTTTTTAGGATTAGAAGATGCGGTTGTTGTAGAAGTCGCACGATGCAGTTGGGAAAAAACTTTTATTTTTTAGGGTTAAAATATAATATTTTGGGTGTTAGAAGAGGTTAGAAGACCCAAGAAGATGTAATTCCAAGTCTGTGCCAAGAAGAGGGAGCACAAACGTTTTTAGGTTTGAGGTCTTCTAAAAAATAAACAATCTGCGAGGTAAAACGTTTGTGTGCTGCCTGTGCAACGCAAATAAAAGAGGTCAAGAAGAGCTTTTGAAAAAAACAAACAAACAACACCTTACTGTCACACCATGCTACATAAGCATGAACCCTTTCTTGGATGTCAACATCTTTAATTTCTTTAAGACCTTATGTATGTATGTACTCTGACTTAATCCAATGAGTCGTCTTGATCTACCCCTATAGATCTTTATGCCTAATATGTATGCTACATCTCCTATGTATTTAATAAATACACAATTCCCAATCTAAGTTTTTACACTTCGTAATGTTGGGACATCGTTTCCTATGAGTAGTATTCATCGACATACTGTACAAGGAAGACTATATCACTCCTACTAGTTCTAACATATACACATGACTCATCTTTACTCCTTATAAAACCAAACTCCGTGACTTTCTCATCGAAGCAAAGATTCCAACTACAAGATGATGTTGGTTAAGCCCATAAAACTGGCTTTTGAAGATTGCATATTTAGACTGTACAAACTAGTTATGTCATATACACATCCTCTGTCAAATATTCTAAGTCTCTAAGTCTGAGGTGATTTCAAAATGTTCCAAATTTTAAAAACTTAATATCTTAAACTTATCCTTATAAAAAAATTATAATAGTATTTTTAAACAATTTAAATAATTTCCTATATTTTAATAACCTTTTTAGTTCGTAGATGTTTTACATTTTTAAACATTTTTTATCCAATTTTAACATTAACAAAAACTAAAAGGTTACCATAATATTTTTTTGGACTTTTAATAGTTTCTTTCCTATGTTTTTTCGAACATTTCATAATAATACCCTAGATATAATATCATAGGGCTCCAATCCTTAAACCCTGAACCTCTTTAACATAACGCACCCCCGTCTCCGCCTCTCTTCTTCCCCCTCTTCCAGCTGCGATTTTGGATTTCTCTTCAACCTTAGGTACCGTGATATCGATTTTTCTCGTGCAACTCTACTGGTATAGTGTATTCCCTGACCTGCCATTTATGTTCATGTTTAGGGTT
>CM042013.1:112570611-112727422 GCA_023525715.1 Cichorium intybus | reverse complement strand
CAAACTTAAAAATTGAAATTCTTGCTCCAAACCCATCCATTGATCCCTTGTAAACCTCTACATTTCTCCGACTTTGTTTCGTTCCTTTGTATAGCTCATACAAACACCTTCGATGCAGATTGCGAACAATTGAAACTGAGATCCACATCAACACATTTGATATTAAACTGATGGAAATAAATTGATCGGAAACATACGAACACCGTCAAAGCATCACCGGTAAACTCCATCAAAACTTTACATCTAACTATCTAAGATGCTTCTTTTTCAAAGGTGAGCACACCTCAAGATGTCTCTTCCTAACAACAACTCAAATCCAAAATAAATGATACATGATATTGGGCTCTTGGTGATTAATAAGTTTTGCAAATACAGGGTAATTTATAAATCTTTTGTAAAAACGAAAACAGGGTTGTTTTAGTTTTTCTTGTAAAAGCAAGCATTATTGATGGACCCTGCCATAGTGGAAACACTTCATTTTAAAACTTACAATTACAACCCTTAAAACTTACATTTTTTACCCTTCGATTTCTATTATATTATATAGTTATGCCTTGTATATATTTTTTATATTAATTACATTATTACATATTATATATAAGGTAATTTTAAATAAGGTATTGGTAAAAAAACCCCTCATCATTAACTTATGATGTCTTATCAATTTGGGTTTCTTTTAATATATATATATATATATATATATATATATATATATATATATATATATATATATATATATATATACTATACTATAAACCATATATAAATTACAACATTTTTAAGCATTAAGATCTTAAAATTAAGACTATGTACAACTTTCCAATGCGTTGAATTTGACCTGCTTTTTAAAAAAGAATAACATCGACTAAGCGGTAAAATGTTTCAAATTCGTTTTGAAATGTTTTAAAACATCTTGATTGTTGAGCTTGATTGAAGACCTTTTTGAAATACGCCCATGAATTTTGAAAGATGTACTTGGCGTGTTCCCCATAAAGCTCCCCTGTCCTTTCCCCATGTTTTCTCATACGCTCTCCTCTCTGTGCCCTCAATCCTCTCTCTAAGGATCTCCACCCTCTGTAACGTCCGATCACTGCCGCCTTCACCAACCATTACAACCACCACTTGGACCGTCCCGCAACCACCACTTCGACGATCGCGGCTACTTCGCACCCCTCGACGTTGACGACGTCATCCCCGCTCTTCCTCTTCGTCGATTCAACGAAGGCGACTCTCCGACATTCGTTATGGTAAGTGATTCAACCTCTTCTCTTCCTCTCGGAATCGTATTTGTTTGTTGGTGAGGTCAACCGGTGCTAATTCTTGAATTGCTGCCATAAATAGAGTACCAAGCATTGTTCTCATCTCAGTGAACTCACACGATCTGAATGTCATTTCTGCATTCAAAACAATCCTAACCTGGTTATGTGCGATTTAATTGCAACAATTTCTGTATCTCAAACATGCCTGAATCGCTTCCTATTTTTAATTATTCTAGGTACGCTTACAGCTTGATCCATTTCTAAATGAACTAACTAGCATGTTTGAGCACAGTACAGAAAAGGGATCGGTGTGGGTAACTCTCAAACACTGTAAGTTTCTTCCTCCTTATGCTTCTCTGATTCCGAATTTGTTTCCATTCAAGATATTGATTGTCGATTTGGTTCAATATGCCTCAGCTTCTGACAAATCTAAGGTGCAGAGAAATAAGGTTGTAACTGTTGGTAAAGAACTTGAGTACAAATGTCTTGTTAGAGCAACTGATGGCAAGAAGAACATTTCCACATTGGTAATTAATTAACTCATACTGAAGTTTCTCTTCTTTTTCATCAATTATTGAACTCTTACATTGCTCAATTCCTTTTAGCAAGCCAAGTTATCAGTCTTTTTGATTGGTTGTTTGGCCTCTTTAGTATATACCCTTTCAATCTATAAAGGTTACTAGGTTCTGGATTGTAAATTCTTGCTTTTTAGGTTATGGGGTAATGAAAATGGATCATATTGGCTGATAATCCCAAATGAAGTGATAAAAATGCTAATGAATTTGCACTTTTAGACAATCAAATTACAATGAATATTACACTAATTGGTTTCTTTAATAACTTGGTTTGATTTGACTAACAAATAGGTTGGAACAAAGGAGCATCAACGGTTTCAAGCATCTTTTGCTACTATTTTGAAAGCCCGTATGACTTCTTTGAAAAAGAGAGAGAAGAAGGACAAGAAAAAGGCTGCAGATGGTGATAAGAAGCAACAAGTCCCAAAGAAAAAGGCTGCAGATTGTGATAAGAAGCAACAACGGTTTCAAGCATCTTATGCTACTATTCTACTTGGGTTTTAGACTCACACTTTGTTAGTTTTGCAGGTTGTTCGAGTCCAATCTTTCAACTCACTCTCTCCGTGTCTCTCTCACTCAACTTAAACACTTAAGAAGGTTTGAAGATAGTGGTGTCTGAAAACCCTTTATTTTACTTTTTAGGTTCATTTTTAAATCATGCTTAATTCAACTTGATTTTGAGCTTTAATGTTCAAATCTGTGATAAATTGTCATGCTCACCAACTGTTTGATGTAAGTCCTGAAGTAGCAGTATGGCATGTTATCTGGATCATTATAATTGTAGAAGCTACTGATCTCGCCATTACGCCACTTCCCACACCACTAATCCTCGAAGGAAAAATCCTACACTACCACCACTCATCTCGCTGCAAAGTCTTATGCATGTATTGTCTCTGCCTCCTTTTTTATCTCTACCTATCTCTATCTTTCACAATATACTCCTATCTCTAACCACTATAACAAAATTTATCACCACTATTGCCTTAACAGATCGGAAAAATCCAGGACCGTCCATTGAATATATTGAAACCACCATCGAGAAGGGTTGGTGATTGGTTAGGGTTTTCTAGATATATGACGGTTGGTTAGAATCATGTATATATGACTTACTTAATTTTACTTTTTCTATTGATATTTGATTTTGTGATTTATTTTTCTTTAAAAATCTGTTTTGAATGGACTTACAGGTTGATCTAAAGCGTATCCATTGTATTGGCCTCCAATTTGATGCATAACTGAGTTTCATGAAGCGTAGAGGCAGGTACGTGCAGTAAGTGTTATTTAAATTTTTTTAGAATATATATTATATGATGATATCTATATCATATTTTAAACTATCTTTTTTCAATAGAGAACCAGGGTTGTTCGGATCTGGTGGGGAGAAGACTGAAAATTATATATTTAGGTTTTACAATTACGTTTTTAATTTCTCAACTACAGTGAGGGAGAAATGCAAACAGAATGATCATAGCATGTAAGATTGGTGGCAGCAAATACAAGAGGGAAGCATAGAATTTCTGCTACATTGAAAAGGATCATGGTTGATCCTTGGTTGACCACTTAAAGGTAATCAGTTCTTGATATTGTTTGACACTAATGACTAATCAGCTCAAACCTAACAGCTTTCATATTTTTTGTGAAACAAATATATTCTTATTATACTGTGTTAGGTGGCTAGAGGGTAAATTTCACAAAAGGTAACCAACTTTGTGACGTGTAATTATATCAAAAGATCACTGATTTGTTGACTTTTTTAAGGTAACCTCGTGCATACAAGAGAAATGATATAACATGATTGATATATATTGAACGAGCAGAAAAATAGAGGGCTTATGAGCTCAATTATGATTTGAGTAACCAAGTATTTACAAAACAGACGTACACTTTTACTTTCTTACCCCATCTTTATATCATTTATGGATAATCCCTAATTCTTTTCTAAAAATGATAGATTAAATTGTTAAGGAATAAATGACATTCTTATTCCTATATAAACAAAACGAAATCACTGATTGGGAATCTAACTCAATTTATTTACAGTCTAAGATGCTTTGGTGTTGGTCAACAGGTAACCTGTCTTATTCTTTATAAGTATGATGATCTAATTGGGTAGAATTTCTTAAGTACAATGCCTTTAATTTGTAAGATGCAATAAATAGCCATCTTGATGGATGCTTATCAATTCCTTTTACAGTGTGAATCTAGGCGGAGAGAGGAACCTTAAAGAGCTACAGTGGATCTGCCTATCACACAAATAACAACTTAATTTTGTTTGTTATCTACATTGATTTGGCATAGAATGCTAGAAGAAAAAGGAATGATCGAAAAATCCGAAGGGGAGTCTTCTCTATTGCTGCCTCGACTCGAGATATTAAACTTTAGTTATAGTTAATGTGGTCGTAATTACGTATTGCAAGGGCTTTCTTTTGTTCCCACGTGACCATAATTTTTGGACTTGTGGCATTAAACTCTAATATTATTTATGATTTTTTTTTCTCTTTTTTAGAAACAAGAAACGATGACATCATTACTTTTGATAACTTTTGTAATTTCATCCGTATATGTATGCTTATGTCTACAAATCTTATTATGTACATTTTGAAATAAATAGGGAGATACTATATATTTATTTTGTTTATCCAGTAGACAAAAACTTTATGTGCTCTGTAACATTTAGTTTCTTTTGTTCTTTTATTAATTCATGATCTTGTAATTTTGTGGTATTTATGAATGCGACAGTAGTAATGTTTAGGTGGCTAGAGTTGCAAAAGTGAGAGAATCGGTATCTTCCATACTATTAAGTATATGTTTTTTCAATAATTTCCATTATGATATATTTAGTGTTATAGTGAATTAATTGACATATTATATCGCCGAAATGATATTTTTTATGAAAATTCATCTACAAAGAATTTGATTATTATAGTTTACATCTTTATTAATTTAAAATTTAAAATTTTCGAATTTGAAATTTTTTGAAATTTGAAAATTTGAAAATATTCGAAATTTGAAAATTTGAAAATTTTCGAAATTTGTAAATTTTGAATAATTTGAAAAGTTTGAATAATTTTGAAAAATTTAAATAATTTAAAATTTTCGAAAATTGAAAATTTGAAAATTTTGAATAATTTGAAAATCACCAGTTATATACCTACGTGGACTTCAAGTCAGCTTCAAATTACAAATAAGAAGGAGAAAATCGTTTTTTATCAAACAAAGTCACAAATCGAAGCTGTAAACCCAAAAAGGTAATAAACCCTAACCTTCGTCAATGTCTTCAAGCGGCAAACCCTCCAAGTCGAAGAATTCAAACAGAAAACCCTCTGAATCGGCGTCATCTTGTTCATGTTTTCTTGAAGCTGTATCTAACTCTGAACCTGCGACTCGATGCTATTGCAAAAAACCATTGATAGTGAGTACATCCTGGATGGTGGATAACCCTAGGAGAAGGTTCATAGATTGCCCCGACTCTTTGGTAATTCACGACTATGTATCTACTTGTTGTTTTAATTTGAACCTATATGTATTGTCATTGTATAATTTATTTACAAATTTATAATTAAATTTTTTTTATAAATAGATTCCAGGTAAGGTATGTAACTTCTTTGAGTGGATTGACCATAAAAATCACGATGCACATTTACAAATGGAATTGGAGAAGATGAAGTGGAGCTTAATGAAGTATATAGTTCTTGTAATCATTTTGATTGTAGTTGTGGTAAAATCATGATTCGTCTGTAACTAATGCACGTCTAAGGCAAGGGTGTTTTAGGAGATTAATGACAGAAGAGTAAATCAGAAGCAGTTGTAATGTACATTGCCTTTTATCTATATTTTGTCAAAGAATGTAATCTTGCAGCTTAATGTAATGTTCCAATGCCTTTTTTATATATTTTGGTTTAGAATATAAGTAATCTTCCATTTCATTGCAGCTTAATGTAATGCTCCAATGCCTTTTAACTAATGTAATCTTCCATTTAATTGCAAATTATAGCATATGATGAAATGGGGAGGAGACACAAAAGTTTACAATCAGATTATTCTTTTATAATCGAATATATTCATATAATTTTGTTCAAATTGTTTCTAATTTACAGTGGTTTTTATGATTGTAGGTGTCCATGTAGATCACCTGTAGATCACACCGATGTGTGCACTATAGCATTCTACTTCTATTATTGTTGTTATTATAGCATTGTACTTTCCTTAACTGCGATTTCTGCCCAAACAAAGCATTTACTTTGTTTATTTTTTGAGGATTATAGCATTGTACTTTCCTCTTTCTGTTTAAAAATTCATGAACACACATCCCATGCACACACATAAACTTTGGTACGTTGCTATTTATATGATGGTTTCTTTGACTTTTTCATTTTTTTTAAAGTTATTGAACTCGAAATGTTGACTTTGGCAGATTATGGCATTGTATTTTACTTAAATGCGAGTTCTCTCCAAACGAAATGTTTACTTTGTCTATTTTTTTGGATTATAGCATTGCACTTCTATTATTGTTGTTATTATTACATTGTACTTTCCTTAAATGCGAGTTCTGCCCAAACTAAACATTTACTTAGTTTTATTTTTTGGGGATTAAAGTCTTGTACTTTTTGTTTACTTTGTCTTTTATTCAGATTATAGTATTCTACTTCTATTTATCATTTCATTGCAAAATATCCCTATAGTTCCAAACCGATTTCTATAAGTTTTTTCCATTTTTGGTCCCACACTCTCGGGTATTTACCGTCCCTTATACCGTTGGAAATGTAATCAATCGCTCGAAAAGAAATTAATCACTCTCATATTCACCAACTCCCCATCCTATCTGCAACCTAAAACCTAAAAAGTAATTGCTGAAACAAAACTATTTACCGCCGCCGCATTGCGCGGGTACGCACCTAGTATATATATATATATATATATATATATATAGGGTATTGGTAAAAAAAAACCCCTCATCATTAACTTATGATGTCTCATCAATTTGGGTTTTTTTAATATAAATATATATATATATATATATATATATATATATATATATATATATATATATATATATATATATATATATATATATATATATATATATATATATATATATATATATATATAAGGGTTAATAACATAAAAACCACTGTAATTTGACCAAAATTCTGGTTTAATCACTGTATTTCTTTTTGTTCCATAAAAACCACTCATACTTTCAAAAAAAATTTATATTGACCACTGTTCATTTTATTTTATATCTTTTAACGATTTTTTTCATCGAAAGGATATGTGAAAAGTTTCATATCGACATTTGAAGCAAATATTGAAACTTTATTACAGTGAAAATGATACATAATGTTGTCTACATGTAATTTTAGTTTTCGTAACTACAACTCTTCGGTCACGTTATGAATGCATAGAGTGTCCAAATGAATCCACTAAATTTTAAATGCGACGGATGTAAGAAGTGTTCCGATTTGGCAACATACAATCATGACTTTAATTTGTTATAGTGGTCGTAATGTATCTTTTTGAAATTATGAGTGGCTTTTACGAATTTTTTTGAAAGTATGAGTGATTTTTTTAGAACAAAAAAAATATAGTGCTTAAACTGGATTTTGGTCAAACTGTAGTGGTTTTTATGTTATTAGCCCTATATATAATGATATTTTTTAATTATTTTGTTTTTTTTTGTAATTTTATAACTATTATTAATTGTTTTATTTAATATAAATACTTATTTTGGTATTTATAATTTAAATATTATTCTAAATTTTTGACGATTAGTTCGAATATGTTTTCTAATGTGTTTTTTAACGTTTTGTTCGTTGGTATCATTTAACGTTGTAATTTAGTATTTTTTTTTTCTAATTTTTGACGTTTTGTTTGAATACATTGTTATATATTTTGTTCGTTTATATCGGTCGAAAGTTATTAAATAATATTGATTAGACTTATGAGGTTGCATTTTCTAATTTTTGATGTTTTGTTTAGAAACATATTTATATGGTTTGTTCGTTTATATCGTTTATATGTTTTGTTCATTTCTAATTTTTTATGTTTTTTCGAATATATTTTCGAATTTTTATAATTTTTGATCTATTAATTTTCTATTTTTTTAATTTTTGACGTTTTATATCTGTGGTAGAAATGATGGAAATTGTGGAAATTGTGGTTTCCACGGATATAAAACGTCAAAAATTAGAAAATTAGAAAATTAATACATCAAAAATTATAAAAATTAGAAAATATATTCAAACAAAACGTCAAAAATTAGAAATGAACAAAACATATAAACGATATAAACGAACAAACCATATAAAAATGTTTTCAAACAAAACGTAAAAAATTAGAAAATGCAAACTCATAAGTCTAATCAACATTATTTAACAACTTTCCACCGATATAAACGAACAAATATATAACAATGTATTCAAACAAAATGTAAAAAATTAGAAAAAAAAACTAAATTACAACGTTAAATGATACTAACGAACAAAATGTTAAAAAAACACATTAGAAAACGTATTCGAACTAAACATCAAAAAGTTAGAATAAAATTTAAATTATAAATATCAAAATAAGTATTTATATTAAATAAAACAATTAATAATAGTTACAAAATTACAAAAAAAAACAAAATAATTAAAAAAATATCATTATATATATATATATATATATATATATATATATATATATATATATATATATATTTATATATATTAAAAGAAATCCCAATTGATGGGACATTATAAGTTGATGATGATGAGGTTTTTTTAAGATCAACCTTAGGGTCATCTTAAAAAAACCCCCTCATGATTATCTTTTAATGTCACATCAATTAGGGTTTTCTTTTTAATATATATATATATATATATATATATATATATATATATATATATATATATATATATATATATATATATATATATATATAATTTAATAATTAGTAATAATTGTTTTTATTTAATTTATTTATTTGTTTTAGTATTTATAATTTAAATAATTTTCTAACTTTTTGACGTTTAGTTCGAATATTTTTTCTAATATGTTTTTTTACGTTTTGCTTGTTTGCATTATTTAACGTTGTAATTTACTAATTTTTCCAATTTTTGACATACTAATTTTCTAATTTTTGACGTTTTGTTTGAATACATTTTTAAATGTTTTGTTCGTTTATATTATCAAATGTTGTAATATAGTGTTGTTCTAATTATTACAATGTAACTTTTACGTAATGGCAGCCGCGAGCAATTGCAATTGCAATTGCAATATGGGTGTGTTGATGCAATGATGGAGGATTTGATCGAAGCGGTAAGTATGTCATACTGCTAGCCGGGCTTAATATGTGTAGTGCCACATTATAAAAGGAGGAAATCATGAGACCAATTAACCAAATCGAATAAACCTAAACCAATTAACCAAACCGAATAAACCGAAACCAATTAACCAAATCGAATAAACCTAAACTGATTAACCAAACCGAATAAACCGAAACGGATTTATATATTTATAAACCGAAACCGATTAACCAAATCGAATAAACCTAAATCGATTAACCAAACCGAATAAACCGAAACCGATTTAACCGAACATTATTTGGTTTGGTTAAATTAAACTGAAACCGCTTAACCAAACCGAATAAATCGAAACAAATTAAACTGAAATCGATTTAACCGAACATTATTTGGTTTGGTTAAATTAAACCGAAATCGATTTAACCAAACCGAATAAACTGAAACCAATTAAACCGAAACCGATTTAACCAAACTTTATTTGGTTTGGATACGATTAATTTGGAAAAATTAAAAAAAAAAACGATTTAATCGACCAAATAACACGCCTATTTTATATATATATATATATATATATATATATATATATATATATATATATATATATATATATATATATATATATATATATATATATATATATATATATATATTAAAAGTAACCCTAATTGATGGGAAATCATTAAATAATAATGAAGGGGTTTATTTACCAATACCCTTTAAATAAACCCTCACAAGATGTGACATATATGTGTATGTATGTATGTGTGTTTTTGATTTTACACACACATGTCCTATCAAATAGAATTTTTTTACCAACACCATATATATATATAAATATTGTTATCTATGATAATTGATTATAATTTATAGACTATTTCTAAAAGGTTATACAGTTACAAAAAGTTTATCCAGGCCTTCAAATTGATATCAATATCACATATATTACAATATTATAAAAATTACAAAATTAAATAAACTTATGATGATATCATTTAATTTTGCTAATTTCATCTGATGATGTTCAAACTTTAAATTTCTTGCTTTTACCTTATAAAAAGATTATGTCGAAAGTTTAACCGTATATGAAAACTTGATTACGATGATGGTTAACCAAATAACTAAACAAAAAAATATCTGTTAACTGAAAACCAATTAAATTAGATCTAGATTCAAGAATTATTGAACTATAAGTGTGGCTAACCTTTTGAAATACTATTCCAATTTTCTCAACTCTCTGTGAACACCATTAATTGATACTTTTAAATCGACTAAAATATTTGATACACTATAAGTTTAGAAAATATACAAATATAAAATTTCAAGTCGCAACTTTTTATTATGTCAATACTTTCAAAATAAAGATTACAATTGTCACTACATTAAACAATATTCATTACATGCTTTATTTAAAACATGCAACGTATGTATGTATGTATGTATGTGTGTTGTTGGATTCGTTTGAGAAGGAAGAGATTTCGTTAGATTGTAAGACTTATATATATATATATATATATATATATATATATATATATATATATATATATATATATATATATATATATATATATATATATATATATATATATATATATATATATATATATATATATATATATATGGGAAAAGGGAATATATGGCTGTTGGGTAACTAATCATAGCTGTAGAACTCCAAAAGCTACGTCGTTTCATAGTGAATACAAATGTCGTGTACTGTCCTTCCGATTTTCCTTATTATCACGCCTTGAAGATAATTCGCAACCTAATTTTAGGTTTCCACTACACAGCTTCGATTGCCCAAATTATTATGCTTCTTTCTCTTTGATCATAAGCATATTATTCTAGATTCCCATAGCTTTATTGCACGTCAATGTCCATAACATAAAATTTATCACTTTTCATCTCATTTGTCTACTAATTCTTTTTTCCAAAATTTTATTGCTTTCTCGCACCTTGTCGATCTTGAAGTAGAATATCATTTACTCTCTAATTTGGAAATATATTACATATGCGTATGATCTGTTCCTTAACTTTCAAAGTTGCGTCCTAAGGTCAATTTCTATTTTTTCAACTAGTTGTCTTTTTATGAGACCGATATGGGTAAAATCAAATGACATATCGATGATATTAATATGTTCATTCTTTAAAGTTACTATAGTTGTGGACATTTGTTGTTCTGTTGACCCATTCTTTTCTTTAATGGCACGAACAACCGCATGCACATTATTTATGTCATTATATCGGTGGTAGCATTGGGGATGGTGGCTAATGGAGAAAAAACTTTATAATTGTAGTTCGTTAGTTGAACTATCTTGATACCGTATTATAATCACATCGATGGTTTTCTGGTGTCAAAAAGGCAGAAGTTCATCAATTGTAGTATTTACATATTTAATTGTCGTAGAAAACATAGGTTGATTTAATGGAAACTATTTTTGCTCCATGAGTTTTAATTTGGTTACTTTAGTGTAGATTGTGGAATCCAGAGCCTCAAATGATACACGGGTTGGAGGACAAGTAATTCTAACTCACATGCAAGGGATGAAGAAGGGCCAAAAAACAAGTTTTTATATTATGACACAAACATATTTCTTCTCAAGAAGAGGATTTTTGCGTGTCTATTACCAGATCCGAATCAATTCCATATGGGATCTACAAGCAAGCCAAGAAGTTCCAATTGTTGACAAGTATGCCATCTAAAAGGAAAATAAAATCGAGACTAAAGACAAATATTACAATGTGCCTTCTTAGATCACCTCTCATGTAGCTGAACTTAACGGTGAGGATTATTGGTAGAAGGGAGATACCTTAAAAAACATCAATAATATAACTACGAGTTTGACTGAGAACAACTGCATCATTCAGTAACACAAAAGAAAATGGAGATTAGGTTCAACCGAGCAAAAGTTCGAGTGCTTCAACCAGGGACGGTGACACTAGCGGGCATAACTCGGAGATGAAGGAATGTAATCATAGGCTTGATGTTAATGATATTTCTAGTGCATGATGTTATAGTATTTTTCTACATATTCTTAATGAACTACTTGTTCATGATGGTGTTGCGCATATCTCATATTTACAGTTTGTAGAAATTATCATTTATGGATCTCGGTTACTCACATGTATGTAAATATTCGTAGAATAGCTTTTTATAAGAATAATGTATGACAGAGTCATGAATAGTTGCTGATATATGTATCCATATAGATAAGCAAACATTTAGTCGGATTAATCCATCGGCTTTTATTGAAGAAACATATGACACAGTATTAGAGAAAATTTACTAATTACAATTACAAGAAAACAAATTAGTTACAAATATTAGTTGATGTGTCACTTGGGGCCCTATTCACAAAAGTTAGAAGTATTGTGTTATGCTTATACAAATCCTTGAAATCCATGCTCATTAATTGAGAAATCATCAAAATCCCCCTTCTTTGTTATTTGGATTTTGTTGGTTGGTTCTTGGATCTAATTATCGGCAATGAATTTCAAGAAAACCACAATCCTGATGTCCTTCTTGCTGAAAGCAAAGCCAAAGTTACTTGTACATCATATGAGAAATACATCAAGGAATTTAGAGATAGAAATACATACTATGTAATTATGCGTACAATGTTTCAAATAATCCTACAATTATAATAATTTTCAAAAATAGCCTATATAAACAACCTTAAATACCTGTAATACGAATCAAGCTTTTATGTGGGCTTTTGTCGAACATATGGCATGCACAAAAGAAGAATTAAATTTCTTTAGAGGAAATTAGTCGGTGCATATACCAAAACAAATATATGTTCTACAACAAGACCAAATATCAACTAGTTGCAAGAATTTATGAATTTTACTTGATTTTATAATAGAATTTTTTAGAATAACAGTTCGATTTCATGAAGAAGGGCTCTAATCGTAGTGCTTTGGATCACATTAGATAATAGGAGAGAGAGTTTTGATTTTGGAAAACCAATGGTTTGAATTGAATTGAAGCAGGAGGAATTGCAGCGTCATCGTGTGCATATTGATTAAGGAAAAGTAGTTGTCCATCGGTGAAACTAATTTAGCTAAAAACGACGTTGTTTTACATGTTCTATACGTAACACTACATACATAACAGCTGTATATTCCCTATGCCATATAGGGTCAGGATCTTGTGAGAACTCAAATATTCGTGAGATCTTGAGAACTCTTAAACCAGTTTTTGTTTTTCAAAAAAAATAACTTAATCCATTAAGTGGCTTATATTTAAGACCCCTTTTAAAAAAAATTGAATAAAAAAATGTGCATATACGAAATGTGCATATGTGCACATTTTGTGTAAATGTGCATATGTGCACATTTTGTGCATATGTGCATCTTAAAAAAAAATCAACTTTTTTTTAAGATTTTTTTTGACGAAATGTCTTATATATAATCGACTTAATGCATTAAGTCACAATTTTGAAAAAAAAAATTATAGTCTAGGAGTTCTCAAGATCTCATGAATATATGAGTTCTCAAAAGAACCTAACTCATGCCATATATATATATATATATATATATATATATATATATATATATATATATATATATATATATATATATATATATATATATATATATATATATATATATATATATATATATATATAGGGTTGGGTTCAATAAGGGACTAAAATTATCTATGGCACCAAGGGACTAATCTCGATCGTCAGAATCAAAATCATCAACGGCCAAAAAATAGGTTGTAAATTTCTTACGTCGACGGACATATAGAAGATTATAATAAAAAAACCCACTTCATTTTTTTGTTTTTTTTTATTTTTCGACATTATTCTTTTTCAAAAATAAAAACCGAATATACCAAAATTCATAATTTTTTGTCCTCTACAAATAGACATCCATATTGATATATAAAAAATAAAATTTTTTTATAAGTACAACTCTTGTAAATTCATAATGTGATTCTGAACTGTAAAAATTTGAATATGTGTAATTATTTTACTTTTAAAACTTATATGTAACACCCCCAATTTCATACAATTTTTTTACCAAGTCTTTATAATACAAAATATTTAGTTATACACACGGGGTATTACTCTTCCGTATCATTACCACAATTTAAACAGCACATACTTTGCACAACGAAAGCTACCGTCCCACACTCGACTCTTCTAATTCATTGTTTGATCACCTGAGTACATAGCATTTTAAAAAAAAAAACATACGTAAGACATACGTCTCGTGAGTAATATGGGTTTTAGACACAAAACAGTTTCCATATTCCGAGCTTTAAAAGTTTCCATTTTATTTAATTTCCTATGAGCGCACCCATAGGTATCCTTACACGAGCGCACCCGTGTATGCCCTCCTTTGGTAGTATGTCCCTACGAGCGTCCCCGTAGGCGCTTTATACGAGCGCACCCGTATAACTCCTCCCTTAACATCATGAACCGAATTCATCCATCAAGGTACAATGAGACAACTACTTCGCGACGGGAGGTACCATCCCAGTAGTGTCTTTTGACCACCCCTACTGCAGCAGGCCGTGATCTTTATCCGGATACTTCTCAACTCATCAACAAGGCTCAATCACTTTATTAATTCTCTGTATTTCTCATTTATCATTTCTGTACACATTGTACTTACTATTTCATAGTATCGTTTCCAGTTTCACAAAACCATTTCCAGTTCCACATAATCACTTTCATTTTACTTACTATTTCATAGTATCATTTCCATGTTCACATAACCATTTCCAGTTCCATAGAATCACTTTCATTTTCATTAAACCATTTCAATTTCCATTAAACCATTTTGACTCTCAAACATTGTATATAAAATTCATTTCTTTGCATAAAACCCATTTTGCTATGTACTCAAAAATCCACATACTACTCACCTGATGCGTAAAAGTAGGTCGCACACACAAGCACGTGATACTCAAGAACTCTTCTTCTTTCCCGAACCTACATTCCACATGGTACTGCTTAGAACGAATTAATGCTTACATTTATTACTTATAATTATATAAGTATACATGTGTTTTCCCGATACTCGACACGTACCGTGTCCCACTATACCCTCCCTTTACCTTATAATTACATCATTGAGGTTTATTAATTATCTTTAATAAGCATATAACACCCACCACAAACTCTAAGCCGCAACCACGACCAAAACCCACGAAAGAATACTTGACAACAAAGCTGATTTTTAGACCCACGACAAGATTTGCAATATTAAACCAAGGAGAGATTGGAAATAAATTCCAATAAAAATCATATGAAAACTAGACCCAAGCATGATGTCACAGGGCCTGACCTCATGTCATTTTCACTTTTCATGAATAAATGAAAAATTCCCAAAGTTAACTGATTCAATCAGTCCACCCACTGAACCACACCTTAAAGAAATATTAATCGCTCAAAATTGGTTAAGAACTGAACTCTCAAATTTAGTATGGACAAAATAGACTTCAAAAGTGAACTAAGGCCATAGGCTTTGCCCCAAACGATTTTTGTAAAATTTATAATGAATTAATCAAGACAGAATACCAAAACTGACAGCACCTGGACCAATTAGTGGAAATAGACAATTCCACATGACTTAGGGTCTGAATCAACTCAAACCCTTTTAAGACAAGAAACTACACAACATTACTAATTCAGGGACATAAATCTTGGATTTAAAGGACATACCTACGATTTATTGTGGATTTAATAGGATGATACCAAAAACAGGGAATTTACAAAGTTCACATACAATAATATTAATGTTAGGGTTGTCAACCCCAAATCCAATAAGAACCTTATTAAGACCCATTTGGGTCTGAATTAACTTCAAGGAATACCCAAAAATTCAGCACTTCTGATACAACAATTCATAACGACACGTAGCAACTTGGATCTATTCATTCACACACAAACACACATGCACATAAAATGATGGTGGGTGTGTGATCTGCTAGAACAAAAGAGAGGAGAAAAGCTTTTACCTCACTTTACCCTTTCTTTCTCTTGATTCCAGCAGTAACATGTCGTCCCTCCCCTCCATTTCTTCTCGATCTTTCCAAGCTCCACACACACACACACACACACACACACACACTCTCTCTCTCTCTCTCTCTCTCTCTCTCTCTCTCTCTCTCCCTCTCTCTCTCTCTATCTCTCTCTCTCGGGTCTTCAATCTCACTGTAGCAACATCCAAAGTGGAAAGGAGGTTCACGACTTGCTATCCCCCTTGCCTCCTTATCACGACCCTCTCAAACACATACCACACGCACCTGCTCCCTCTCTCCAACACTCACGACAACAGCAAGGATCTTGACAGCAGGAAGAAAAAAAACTAGAGAGGAAATATCGTGAGATAGGCTTCAGTTATGCCAAAAAAACTAGAGTTGGAATATTTGGATTATGAGGTAAATAGCATAGGTTTTTCTTTCTTTCTTTTTGTTGGGTTCCTAAATGCCAAAGACCCACAAGACTTCTATACTCCTCATCGGCCAACAACAACCACAAAAGAATCCCATGTAAGGTTGCAAAGATTGCACAACTAGTCCCTTAATATTGAAATTTTAATTTCTAATAGCCCAAAGCTTAAATGATCTACATTTTAAGTTTCTAGTTATGACAATTCTCACCCACTGGTATTATAATTAATTTAGAATTATTATTGTAATTATTATTTATTTTATTTTCTGTAAAAATAGTTAATTTGCCAACAATACGTATCGGGAAAATAGGGTGTTACAACTCTCTCCCACTTATAAGAATTTCGTCCCCGAAATTCAACACCAAGACAATAGATAACAACTTGACTTGTTTAATATGACATCGCATCATCAATAATCAACAACCTACATCGGTCTGTGCATTAAAGTAATCAATAAACGACACCACTTTATTCACCTTTATTCTAAAAAGTCTCTTCAATATCCCGTTATCATCGGAGTCAAGTAGCGAATTTTGAAAAAGAAACGGCACTCAGGGTAGCGAAGAGTCGCACCTACTGTAGTTGGTTTGAATTTTGGTACTAAAACGTGAGGTGTCCCTTCAGTTCCGTGTGTCCTTTCAGTTCCAGCTGCAAGATGCTATATATATACAGGTATGTAGTATCATTCATTTCCACCTTCATTTTCAGTCTCATCCTCTCTTATCAATAGTTTGTTCGTAAACGAACTCATATTTAAAGCTGTGTCATGGAAAACAGATCTTCAATGGGCAATCTGTTGAACCCTGGACCTGGTTTTCCGCAAGGAGGGGGTACTTCAGACCAAACATTCTTAATAGAGTTCGGTATCTCTAACATTCTAGACATCTATCATCCATACTTCGATTATCTTTCTAATGTTTTGTTTGATTTTGAATTATGGTACAGTCTTCCAGATATACTACAAATAGAGCAACTCCACGGTGAGCCGGAAATTTTTCCCGAGCTGAACATTAACTCAGAAGATCCGGTGCATGTATCTTTAGCCTTTGCACATAATACTAGCATACACCACCCATACAACCTCTATAGATAGAGTTATGCACTTCTTCCCTCCTAATAGGCGTAAGGGGGTATATTGAGGTTCAAGTCCTTCTGTGACCCAAATGAAAAGCCTAACGAGGAAGATACCACCCCTAACACCCTTAGAATATCTATTCATGCTCACAACATGTCATTGCACGTCTGAACACACTATTGTCGTTTAAGCAACCTCTTTCCCCTTCAAATGAATAATTCTCCCCCACTTGGGTTCAAACCCGATCCTACTTGATCCTTTCAGGGACATGCCACCTACTCCTGCAACAATGCTCCATGCTCTATTACTTTCAATCACATTGCATGTCTTCATTCTAGCAATTTTAACTGCGCCAAAAGATTAATTTCATTTCTCGTAGTCGCACTCGTCGACTTGACCATCTCCCCCACTTGATTGAACATAACACTTGCCTTGAAGCCTCGACATCTCTTTAGTAAGCACACTTTACTACCACCTCCCACTTCATCAACTTCTTTGGAGGATGAAAAGTAAACCTAGCTTACCAACCCAACAACTCACATCGAAGCTAAACACCATCTCATCACGCGTGTTTTGACGATGTAAAGATATTTACATCAACCATCGTATACTGCTCATCATTCGCTAGACACTCTATCCGTCGTCGGCACCTCCTCCATCGTGAGCTGTAAAGCTCGACCATATGCCCTCTCTGTCCCTGCCCTAACCGCTCTTACAGCACATGACCACTCCATCACTTGCGTCATCTCTGTGAATTTCTGTGTCATCCCAGACAAGCTCTCTGTCGTCTGCTCCAAAGTCAAAAACTCGTGGGAACTCCACTCCATCTCTACTTGTGGCACATACTTCCTCTGGAACCATGTCACAAAAATCCTCCCAGGTCAAAACCCCGACATGTTCCGCTGACATAGATGTGGTCGCCACTTTCTTTAATCAACTTTTACCAACCAACTTCTCATATCCATTGTTAGATACTATTTAGCTAATGTTTCCCCATATTCTTTCTTATTTACTAAGAAGGAATATAGCTAACATATTTTAACTGTCATTTACTTCTCAAACAAAATTAAATTACTACTTCCATAGACAACTTATGTTTTTTTACCTTTCTTATTACCCCAACTGCATCATAATAACGCTTCAATAAAGACTTGCATTTTTAACTCAACAATTACTTGTTTTATCTCATTATACTTATTAATCATACACTACTTTCATAATCGTATAGATTACCACCATTTTTCTTTATAAACATTCAACCTTTACATCCTATACATTTTACTTATAAACTTTTTAGGTTTGAAACCCACAATTTCTTTCATTATATCTTTTGCCATTTCCCTTTATGTGTCATGAGGCTATATGCCCAACACATTACATTATTCTTTCCTTTAGGTTTCATTTCTTTACTCTCTTTATTTTACATAGTTTAAAGAGAGATATATACTATATACTCCATTATAACACTATATATCCCATATTTCATATAAGACTTACTTCTTATGTATCTTTATGTGATACACAACGGCCTTTCATTTTCTCATCATCTTTCATTCTTTTGTATTTCAAGGCTATATGCCAAGTACATTATCTCATTCTTTCGCCTCTTAGTTATAATATTCTAATTAGGATACATATTTCATATCCACCTTTACACTTATATATTATATAAATTTCATACTTACTCATTCTTTCACACTCATACACGTATGTATATACACTACATTGCATAAATACTGTCCATGCATTGACCCTTTTTTCACAATCATTGAATACTTTTACCCGTTATATTCATTCACATTCGGAAGTGGCAACTTCCTATCTGTTTATTATAATCCTTATTTTTATTCTTTTATCTTATGTTTGATTCTTTGCCTAATACTTACTTAGGCATTCTCTCTTATTCCTTACTTCATATTGATTATAGTCTTTAGTAATCATTTCTACATTCTTTCGGTTACCCTTTTATCATTTACATCTCTTCTTATATTGATTTTATATGACCACTAAATCTGATTCCAATGACCATTTTTTTCTCATCCCCAGTTCCTTTAATAAGTTTCTTTAAATTCCTCTCATTATCCTCATCGTTTGTCTTATCTTTAATTTCTCGCCTAACACTTGATTAGGCATTAAAACTCCATTTCCCAATTCATTTTTCTTTTTAATCACTTTATAGTAATGCAAAATACTTAAGATATCATAATCCTTAACAGTCTTCCATTTTCCATTTCTTTCTCATTCATGTATCTTACTTTATCATATTACTCATTATAGCACTATACTTATGACTTAGCTATTTGCTCCAACCATTAGATGTCTTTAATTGTCATATTTCCTTCAGGTTTGGAAGTCACGACTTCCCATTTCTTAATTTTCTTTTTATTCCTTATCTAATACTTGGTTAAGTATTTTACTTTCATTTTATACTAACATATTCGATCATAACTTTTAGTACACATACTTCAATTCCCTGGTTGTCCCTGGGAGACATATCATACTACCTCTCAGTATTTATTCTTTACCCTTTCATACAGCCATTGGGTTTTATTGGCATATATGTATTCATATTCTTTTCCAATCTTTCTTTCTTTGGTCACTGTAGTGACACTACTTTTATCTTTATTCCATGATCATAATTCAGTTCCGTTAGACAACGGAATTTTCAACTATACATTTCTTTTATATTTATATTATATAACCCCATTTCTTCTATTTCAAAATTCTCAATAGATTTATACATTCTTGTCACCTCTTTTATCGTCTTCTATCATACTTTCTCATGTTTATTACATATACTTTACATTATTTCTCATATGGTATGGTGGTTATCACAACCACATATTTGGATTTTCCCTATTACTTTTCACACACTCCTTATCTTATTTTCTAATTCTTTACGTTCATACTTTAATATTTCCAATCATACTTGGTTTTTGTTACGTAGGTATATCAACCCTATGTCACTCACACCTTCCACACACACCCTTTACAGATTCCCATGATTCCCTTGTGGTTCCACCAAACTCAAATATATATCCTGTGATTATGATAGTACGGGCCCATATTATTATAACCACCTATACATATTTGCTTCCGGTTTCACCACCAGGACCCATGTTTCACTGTTTCAGGTTTACCCCCCACTTTTTCTTACTTACGACCTCATATTTAAGTATGTACCTTACTTAACTCCTACACAGTTTAAGTCTAGGTTCAAGTATTAACACCTACTTCGCTTAAACTATGGCTCTGATACCAAATTGTAACACCCCCAATTTCATACAATTTTTTTTACCAAGTCTTTATAATACAAAATATTTAGTTATACACACGGGGTATTACTCTTCCGTATCATTACCACAATTTAAACAGCACATACTTTGCACAACGAAAGCTACCGTCCCACACTCGACTCTTCTAATTCCTTGTTTGATCACCTGAGTACATAGCATTTTAAAACAAAAACATACGTAAGACATACGTCTCGTGAGTAATATGGGTTTTAGACCCAAAACAGTTTCCATATTCCGAGCTTTAAAATTTTCCATTTTATTTAATTTCCTATGAGCGCACCCATAGGTATCCTTACACGAGCGCACCCGTGTATGCCCTCCTTTGATAGTATGTCCCTACGAGCGTCCCCGTAGGCGCTTTATACGAGCGCACCCGTATAACTCCTCCCTTAACAGCATGAAACGAATTCATCCATCAAGGTACAATGAGATAACTACTTCGCGACGGGAGGTACCATCCCAGTAGTGTCTTTTGACCACCCCTACTGCAGCAGGCCCTGATGTTTATCCGGATACTTCTCAACTCATCAACAGGGCTCAATCACTTTATTAATTCTCTGTATTTCTCATTTATCATTTATGTACACATTGTACTTACTATTTCATAGTATCGTTTCCAGTTTCACAAAACCATTTCCAGTTCCACATAATCACTTTCATTTTAATTACTATTTCATAGTATCATTTCCAGGTTCACATAACCATTTCCAGTTCCATAGAATCACTTTCATTTTCATTAAACCATTTCAATTTCCATTAAACCATTTTGACTCTCAAACATTGTATATAAAATTCATTTCTTTGCATAAAACCCATTTTGCTATGTACTCAAAAATCCACATACTACTCACCTGATGCGTAAAATTAGGTCGCACACACAAGCATGTGATACTCAAGAACTCTTCTTCTTTCCCGAACCTACATTCCACATGGTACTGCTTAGTACGAATTAATGCTTACATTTATTACTTATAATTATATAAGTATACATGTGTTTTCCCGATACTCGACACGTATCGTGTCCCACTATACCCTCCCTTTACCTTATAATTACATCATTGAGGTTTATTAATTATCTTTAATAAGCATATAACACCCACCACGAACTCTAAGCCGCAACCACGACCAAAACCCACGAAAGAATACTTGACAGCAAAGCTGATTTTTAGACCCACGACAAGATTTGCAATATTAAACCAAGGAGAGATTGGAAATAAAATCCAATAACAATCATATGAAAACTAGACCCAAGCACGATGTCACAGGGCCTGACCTCATGTCATTTGCACTTTTCATGAATAAATGAAAAATTCCCAAATTTAACTGATACAATCAGTCCACCCACTGAACCACACCTTAAAGAAATATTAATCGCTCAAATTGGTTAAGAACTGAACTCTCAAATCTAGTATGGACAAAATAGACTTCAAAAGTGAACTAAGGACACAGGCTTTGCCCCCAAACGATTTTTGTAAAATTTATAATGAATTAATCAAGACAGAATACCAAAACTGACAGCACCTGGACCAATTAGTGGAAATAGACAATTCCACATGACTTAGGGTCTGAATCAACTCAAACCCTTTTAAGACAAGAAACTACACAACATTACTAATTCAGGGACATAAATCTTGGATTTAAAGGACATACCTACGATTTATTGTGGATTTAATAGGATGATACCAAAAACAAAGAATTTACAAAGTTCACATACAATAATATTAATGTTAGGGTTGTCAACCCCAAATCCAATAAGAACCTTATTAAGACCCATTTGGGTCTGAATTAACTTCAAGGAATACCCAAAAATTCAGCACTTCTGATACAACAATTCATAACGACACGTAGCAACTTGGATCTATTCATTCACACACAAACACACATGCACATAAAATGATGGTGGGTGTGTGATCGGCTAGAACAAAAGAGAGGAGAAAAGCTTTTACCTCACTTTACCCTTTCTTTCTCTTGATTCCAGCAGTAACATGTCGTCCCTCCCTCCATTCCTTCTCGATCTTTCCAAGCTCCACACACACACACACACACACACACACACTCTCTCTCTCTCTCTCTCTCTCTCCCTCTCTCTCTCTCTCTCGGGTCTTCAATCTCACTGTAGCAACATCCAAAGTGGAAAGGAGGTTCACGACTTGCTATCCCCCTTGCCTCCTTATCACGACCCTCTCAAACACATACCACACGCACCTGCTCCCTCTCTCCAACACTCACGACAACAGCAAGGATCTTGACAGCAGGAAGAAAAAAAAACAAGAGAGGAAATATCGTGAGATAGGCTTCAGTTATGCCAAAAAAACTAGAGTTGGAATATTTGGATTATGAGGTAAATAGCATAGGTTTTTCTTTCTTTCTTTTTGTTGGGTTCCTAAATTCCAAAGACCCACAAGACTTCTATACTCCTCGTCGGCCAACAGCAACCACAAAAGAATCCCATGTAAGGTTGCAAAGATTGCACAACTAGTCCCTTAATATTGAAATTTTAATTTCTAATAGCCCAAAGCTTAAATGATCTACATTTTAAGTTTCTAGTTATGACAATTCTCACCCACTGGTATTATAATTAATTTAGAATTATTATTGTAATTATTATTTATTTTATTTTCTGTAAAAATAGTTAATTTGCCAACAATATGTATAGGGAAAATAGGGTGTTACAACTCTCTCCCACTTATAAGAATTTCGTCCCCGAAATTCAACACCAAGACAATAGATAACAACTTGACTTGTTTAATATGACATCGCATCATCAATAATCAACAACCTACATCGGTCTGTGCATTAAAGTAATCAATAAACGACACCACTTTATTCACCTTTATTCTAAAAAGTCTCTTCAATATCTCGTTATCATCGGAGTCAAGTAGCGAATTTTGAAAAAGAAACGGCACTCAGGGTAGCAAAGAGTCACACCTACTGTAGTTGGTTTGAATTTTGGTACTAAAACGTGAGGTGTCCCTTCAGTTCCGTGTGTCCTTTCAGTTCCAGCTGCAAGATGCTATATATATACAGGTATGTAGTATCATTTATTTCCACCTTCATTTTCAGTCTCATCCTCTCTTATCAATAGTTTGTTCGTAAACGAACTCATATTTAAAGCTGTGTCATGGAAAACAGATCTTCAATGGGCGATCTGTTGAACCCTGGACCTGGTTTTCCGCAAGGAGGGGGGTACTTCAGACCAAACATTCTTAATAGAGTTCGGTATCTCTAACATTCTAGACATCTATCATCCATACTTCGATTATCTTTCTAATGTTTTGTTTGATTTTGAATTATGGTACAGTCTTCTAGATATACTACCAATAGAGCAACTCCACGGTGAGCCGGAAATTTTTCCCGAGCTGAACATTAACTCAGAAGATCCGGTGCATGTATATTTAGCCTTTGCACATAATACTAGCATACACCACCCATACAACCTCTATAGATAGAGTTATGCACTTCTTCCCTCCTAATAGGCGTAAGGGGGTATATTGAGGTTCAAGTCCTTCTGTGACCCAAATGAATAGCCTAACGAGGAAGATACCACCCCTAACACCCCTAGAATATCTATTCATGCTCACAACATGTCATTGCACGTCAGAACACACTATTGTCATTTAAGCAACCTCTTTCCCCTTCAAATGAATAATTCTCCCCCACTTGGGTTCAAACCCGATCCTACTTGATCCTTTCAGGGACATGCCACCTACTCCTGCAACAATGCTCCATGCTCTATTACTTTCAATCACATTGCATGTCTTCATTCTAGCAATTTTAACTGCGCCAAAAGATTAATTTCATTTCTCGTAGTCGCACTCGTCGACTTGACCATCTCCCCCACTTGATTGAACATAACACTTGCCTTGAAGCCTCGACATCTCTTTAGTAAGCACACTTTACTACCACCTCCCACTTCATCAACTTCTTTGGAGGATGAAAAGTAAACCTAGCTTACCAACCCAACAACTCACATCGAAGCTAAACACCATCTCATCACGCGTGTTTTGACGATGTAAAGATATTTACATCAACCATCGTATACTGCTCATCATTCGCTAGACACTCTATCCGTCGTCGGCACCTCCTCCATCGTGAGCTGTAAAGCTCGACCATATGCCCTCTCTGTCCCTGCCCTAACCGCTCTTACAGCACATGACCACTCCATCACTTGCGTCATCTCTGTGAATTTCTGTGTCATCCCAGACAAGCTCTCTGTCGTCTGCTCCAAAGTCAAAAACTCGTGGGAACTCCACTCCATCTCTACTTGTGGCACATACTTCCTCTGGAACCATGTCACAAAAATCCTCCCAGGTCAAAACCCCGACATGTTCCGCTGACATAGATGTGGTCGCCACTTTCTTTAATCAACTTTTACCAACCAACTTCTCATATCCATTGTTAGATACTATTTAGCTAATGTTTCCCCATATTCTTTCTTATTTACTAAGAAGGAATATAGCTAACATATTTTAACTGTCATTTACTTCTCAAACAAAATTAAATTACTACTTCCATAGACAACTTAAGTTTTTTACCTTTCTTATTACCCCAACTGCATCATAATAACGCTTCAATAAAGACTTGCATTTTTAACTCAACAATTACTTGTTTTATCTCATTATACTTATTAATCATACACTACTTTCATAATCGTATAGATTACCACCATTTTTCTTTATAAACATTCAACCTCTACATCCTATACATTTTACTTATAAACTTTTTAGGTTTGAAACCCACAATTTCTTTCATTATATCTTTTGCCATTTCCCTTTATGTGTCATGAGGCTATATGCCCAACACATTACATTATTCTTTCCTTTAGGTTTCATTTCTTTACTCTCTTTATTTTACATAGTTTAAAGAGAGATATATACTATATACTCCATTATAACACTATATATATCCCATATTTCATATAAGACTTACTTCTTATGTATCTTTAGGTGATACACAACGGCCTTTCATTTTCTCATCATCTTTCATTCTTTTGTATTTCAAGGCTATATGCCAAGTACATTATCTCATTCTTTCGCCTCTTAGTTATAATATTCTAATTAGGATACATATTTCATATCCACCTTTACACTTATATATTATATAAGTTTCATACTTACTCATTCTTTCACACTCATACACGTATGTATATACACTATATTGCATAAATACTGGCCATGCATTGACCCTTTTTTCACAATTATTGAATACTTTTACCCGTTATATTCATTCACATTCGGAAGTGGCAACTTCCTATCTGTTTATTATAATCCTTATTTTTATTCTTTTATCTTATGTTTGATTCTTTGCCTAATACTTACTTAGGCATTCTCTCTTATTCCTTACTTCATATTGATTATAGTCTTTAGTAATCATTTCTACATTCTTTCGGTTACCCTTTTATCATTTACATCTCTTCTTATATTAATTTTATATGACCACTAAATCTGATTCCAATGACCATTTTTTTCTCATCCCCAGTTCCTTTAATAAGTTTCTTTAAATTCCTCTCATTATCCTCATCGTTTGTCTTATCTTTAATTTCTCGCCTAACACTTGATTAGGCATTAAATCTCCATTTCCCAATTCATTTTTCTTTTTAATCACTTTATAGTAATGCAAAATACTTAAGATATCATAATCCTTAACAGTCTTCCATTTTCCATTTCTTTCTCATTCGGGTATCTTACTTTATCATATTACTCATTATAGCACTATACTTATGACTTAGCTATTTGCTCCAACCATTAGATGTCTTTACTTGTCATATTTCCTTCAGGTTTGGAAGTCACGACTTCCCATTTCTTAATTTTCTTTTTATTCCTTATCTAATACTTGGTTAAGTATTTTACTTTCATTTTATACTAACATATTCGATCATAACTTTTAGTACACATACTTCAATTCCCTGGTTGTCCCTGGGAGACATATCATACTACCTCTCAGTATTTATTCTTTACCCTTTCATACAGCCATTGGGTTTTATTGGCATATATGTATTCATATTCTTTTCCAATCTTTCTTTCTTTGGTCACTGTAGTGACACTACTTTTATCTTTATTCCATGATCATAATTCAGTTCCGTTAGACAACGGAATTTTCAACTATACATTTCTTTTATATTTATATTATATAACCCCATTTCTTCTATTTCAAAATTCTCAATAGATTTATACATTCTTGTCACCTCTTTTATCGTCTTCTATCATACTTTCTCATGTTTATTACATATACTTTACATTATTTCTCATATGGTATGGTGGTTATCACAACCACATATTTGGATTTTCCCTATTACTTTTCACACACTCCTTATCTTATTTTCTAATTCTTTACGTTCATACTTTAATATTTCCAATCATACTTGGTTTTTATTACGTAGGTATATCATCCCTATGTCACTCACACCTTCCACACACACCCTTTACAGATTCCCATGATTCCCTTGTGGTTCCACCAAACTCAAATATATATCCTGTGATTATGATAGTACGGGCCCATATTATTATAACCACCTATACATATTTGCTTCCGGTTTCACCACCAGGACCCATGTTTCACTGTTTCAGGTTTACCCCCCACTTTTTCTTACTTACGACCTCATATTTAAGTATGTACCTTACTTAACTTCTACACAGTTTAAGTCTAGGTTCAAGTATTAACACCTAGTTCGCTTAAACTATGACTCTGATACCAAATTGTAACACCCCTAATTTCATACAGTTTTTTTACCAAGTCTTTATAATACAAAATATTTAGTTATACACACGGGGTATTACTCTTCCGTATCATTACCACAATTTAAACAGCACATACTTTGCACAACGAAAGCCACCGTCCCACACTCGACTCTTCTAATTCCTTGTTTGATCACCTGAGTACATAGCATTTTAAAAAAAAAACATACGTAAGACATACGTCTCGTGAGTAATATGGGTTTTAGACCCAAAACAGTTTCCATATTCCGAGCATTAAAATTTTCCATTTTATTTAATTTCCTATGAGCGCACCCATAGGTATCCTTACACGAGCGCACCGTGTATGCCCTCCTTTGATAGTATGTCCCTACGAGTGTCCCCGTAGGCGCTTTATACGAGCGCACCCGTATAACTCCTCCCTTAACAGCATGAAACGAATTCATCCATCAAGGTACAATGAGACAACTACTTCGCGACGGAAGGTACCATCCCAGTAGTGTCTTTTGACCACCCCTACTGCAGCTGGCCGTGATCTTTATCCGGATACTTCTCAACTCATCAACAGGGCTCAATCACTTTATTAATTCTCTGTATTTCTCATTTATCATTTCCGTACACATTGTACTTACTATTTCATAGTATCGTTTCCAGTTTCACAAAACCATTTCCAGTTCCACATAATCACTTTCATTTTACTTACTATTTCATAGTATCATTTCCAGGTTATGTATTTCCAGTTCCATAGAATCACTTTCATTTTCATTAAACCATTTCAATTTCCATTAAACCATTTTGACTCTCAAACATTGTATATAAAATTCATTTCTTTGCATAAAACCCATTTTGCTATGTACTCAAAAATCCACATACTACTCACCTGATGCGTAAAAGTAGGTCGCACACATAAGCACGTGATACTCAAGAACTCTTCTTCTTTCCCGAACCTAATTTCCACATGGTACTGCTTAGAACGAATTAATGCTTACATTTATTACTTATAATTATATAAGTATACATGTGTTTTCCCGATACTCGACACGTATCGTGTCCCACTATACCCTCCCTTTACCTTATAATTACATCATTGAGGTTTATTAATTATCTTTAATAAGCATATAACACCCACCACGAACTCTAAGCCGCAACCACGACCAAAACCCACGAAAGAATACTTGACAGCAAAGCTGATTTTTAGACCCACGACAAGATTTGCAATATTAAACCAAGGAGAGATTGGAAATAAAATCCAATAACAATCATATGAAAACTAGACCCAAGCAGGATGTCCCAGGGCCTGACCTCATGTCATTTGCACTTTTCATGAATAAATGAAAAATTCCCAAAGTTAACTGATACAATCAGTCCACCCACTGAACCACACCTTAAAGAAATATTAATCGCTCAAAATTGGTTAAGAACTGAACTCTCAAATTTAGTATGGACAAAATAGACTTCAAAAGTGAACTAAGGCCACAGGCTTTGCCCCCAAACGAGTTTTGTAAAATTTATAATGAATTAATCAAGACAGAATACGAAAAGTGACAGCACCTGGACCAATTAGTGGAAATAGACAATTCCACATGACTTAGGGTCTGAATCAACTCAAACCCTTTTAAGACAAGAAAATACACAACATTACTAATTCAGGGACATAAATATTGGATTTAAAGGACATACCTACGATTTATTGTGGATTTAATAGGATGATACCAAAAACAGGGAATTTACAAAGTTCACATACAATAATATTAATGTTAGGGTTGTCAACCCCAAATCCAATAAGAACCTTATTAAGACCCATTTGGGTCTGAATTAACTTCAAGGAATACCCAAAAATTCAGCACTTCTGATACAACAATTCATAACGACACGTAGCAACTTGGATCTATTCATTCACACACAAACACACATGCACATAAAATGATGGTGGGTGTGTGATCGGCTAGAACAAAAGAGAGGAGAAAAGCTTTTACCTCACTTTATCCTTTCTTTCTCTTGATTCCAGCAGTAACATGTTGTCCCTCCCCTCCATTCCTTCTCGATCTTTCCAAGATCCACACACACACACACACACTCTCTCTCTCCATCTCTCTCTCTCTCTCTCTCTCTCTCTCTCTCTCTCTCGGGTCTTCAATCTCACTGTAGCAACATCCAAGGTTCACGACTTGCTATCCCCCTTGCCTCCTTATCACGACCCTCTCAAACACATACCACACACACCTGCTCCCTCTCTCCAACACTCACGACAGCAGCAAGGATCTTGACAGCAGGAAGAAAAAAAACGAGAGAGGAAATATCGTGAGATAGGCTTCAGTTATGCCAAAAAAACTAGAGTTGGAATATTTGGATTATGAGGTAAATAGCATAGGTTTTTCTTTCTTTCTTTTTGTTGGGTTCCTAAATGCCAAAGACCCACAAGACTTCTATACTCCTCGTCGGCCAACAGCAACCACAAAAGAATCCCATGTAAGGTTGCAAAGATTGCACAACTAGTCCCTTAATATTGAAATTTTAATTTCTAATAGCCCAAAGCTTAAATGATCTACATTTTAAGTTTCTAGTTATGACAATTCTCACCCACTGGTATTATAATTAATTTAGAATTATTATTGTAATTATTATTTATTTTATTTTCTGTAAAAAAAGTTAATTTGCCAACAATACGTATCGGGAAAATAGGGTGTTACAACTCTCTCCCACTTATAAGAATTTCGTCCCCGAAATTCAACACCAAGACAATAGATAACAACTTGACTTGTTTAATATGACATTGCATCATCAATAATCAACAACCTACATCGGTCTGTGCATTAAAGTAATCAATAAACGACACCACTTTATTCACCTTTATTCTAAAAAGTCTCTTCAATATCCCGTTATCATCGGAGTCAAGTAGCGAATTTTGAAAAAGAAACGGCACTCAGGGTAGCGAAGAGTCGCACCTACTGTAGTTGGTTTGAATTTTGGTACTAAAACGTGAGGTGTCCCTTCAGTTCCGTGTGTCCTTTCAGTTCCAGCTGCAAGATGTTATATATATACATGTATGTAGTATCATTCATTTCCACCTTCATTTTCAGTCTCATCCTCTCTTATCAATAGTTTGTTCGTAAACGAACTCATATTTAAAGTTGTGTCATGGAAAACAGATCTTCAATGGGCGATCTGTTGAACCCTGGACCTGGTTTTCCGCAAGGAGGGGGTACTTCAGACCAAACATTCTTAATAGAGTTCGGTATCTCTAACATTCTAGACATCTATCATCCATACTTCGATTATCTTTCTAATGTTTTGTTTGATTTTGAATTATGGTACAGTCTTCCAGATATACTACCAATAGAGCAACTCCACGGTGAGCCGGAAATTTTTCCCGAGCTGAACATTAACTCAGAAGATCCGGTGCACGTATCTTTAGCCTTTGCACATAATACTAGCATACACCACCCATACAACCTCTATAGATAGAGTTATGCACTTCTTCCCTCCTAATAGGCGTAAGGGGGTATATTGAGGTTCAAGTCCTTCTGTGACCCAAATGAATAGCCTAACGAGGAAGATACCACCCCTAACACCCCTAGAATCTCTATTCATGCTCACAACATGTCATTACACGTCGGAACACACTATTGTCGTTTAAGCAGCCTCTTTCCCCTTCAAATGAATAATTCTCCCCCACTTGGGTTCAAACCCGATCCTACTTGATCCTTTCAGGGACATGCCACCTACTCCTGCAACAATGCTCCATGCTCTATTACTTTCAATCACATTGCATGTCTTCATTCTAGCAATTTTAACTACGCCAAAAGATTAATTTCATTTCTCGTAGTCGCACTCATCGACTTGACCAGCTCCCCCACTTGATTGAACATAACACTTGCCTTGAAGCCTCGACATCTCTTTAGTAAGCACACTTTACTACCACCTCCCACTTCATCAACTTCTTTGGAGGATGAAAAGTAAACCTAGCTTACCAACCCAACAACTCACATCGAAGCTAAACACCATCTCATCACGCGTGTTTTGACGATGTAAAGATATTTACATCAACCATCGTATACTGCTCATCATTCGCTAGACACTCTATCCGTCGTCGGCACCTCCTCCATCGTGAGCTGTAAAGCTCGACCATATGCCCTCTCTGTCCCTGCCCTAACTGCTCTTACAGCACATGACTACTCCATCACTTGCGTCATCTCTGTGAATTTCTGTGTCATCCCAGACAAGCTCTCTGTCGTCTGCTTCAAAGTCAAAAACTCGTGGGAACTTCACTCCATCTCTACTTGTGGCACATACTTCCTCTGGAACCATGTCACAAAAATCCTCCCAGGTCAAAACCCCGACATGTTCCGCTGACATAGATGTGGTCGCCACTTTCTTTAATCAACTTTTACCAACCAACTTCTCATATCCATTGTTAGATACTATTTAGCTAATGTTTCCCCATATTCTTTCTTATTTACTAAGAAGGAATATAGCTAACATATTTTAACTGTCATTTACTTCTCAAACAAAATTAAATTACTACTTCCATAGACAACTTAAGTTTTTTACCTTTCTTATTACCCCAACTGCATCATAATAACGCTTCAATAAAGACTTGCATTTTTAACTCAACAATTACTTGTTTTATCTCATTATACTTATTAATCATACACTACTTTCATAATCGTATAGATTACCACCATTTTTCTTTATAAACATTCAACCTTTACGTCCTATACATTTTACTTATAAACTTTTTAGGTTTGAAACCCACAATTTCTTTCATTATATCTTTTGCCATTTCCCTTTATGTGTCATGAGGCTATATGCCCAACACATTACATTATTCTTTCCTTTAGGTTTCATTTCTTTACTCTCTTTATTTTACATTGTTTAAAGAGAGATATATACTATATACTCCATTATAACACTATATATCCCATATTTCATATAAGACTTACTTCTTATGTATCTTTAGGTGATACACAACGGCCTTTCATTTTCTCATCATCTTTCATTCTTTTGTATTTCAAGGCTATATGCCAAGTACATTATCTCATTCTTTCGCCTCTTAGTTATAGTATTCTAATTAGGATACATATTTCATATCCACCTTTACACTTATATATTATATAAGTTTCATACTTACTCATTATTTCACACACATACACGTATGTATATACACTACATTGCATAAATACTGGCCATGCATTGACCCTTTTTTTCACAATCATTGAATACTTTTACCCGTTATATATATTCATTCACATTCGGAAGTGGCAACTTCCTATCTGTTTATTATAATCCTTATTTTTATTCTTTTATCTTATGTTTGATTCTTTGCCTAATACTTACTTAGGCATTCTCTCTTATTCCTTACTTCATATTGATTATAGTCTTTAGTAATCATTTCTACATTCTTTCGGTTACCCTTTTATCATTTACATTTCTTCTTATATTGATTTTATATGACCACTAAATCTGATTCCAATGACCATTTTTTTCTCATCCCCAGTTCCTTTAATAAGTTTCTTTAAATTCCTCTCATTATCCTCATCGTTTGTCTTATCTTTAATTTCTCGCCTAACACTTGATTAGGCATTAAATCTCCATTTCCCAATTCATTTTTCTTTTTAATCACTTTATAGTAATGCAAAATACTTAAGATATCATAATCCTTAACAGTCTTCCATTTTCTATTTCTTTCTCATTCGGGTATCTTACTTTATCATATTACTCATTATAGCACTTTACTTATGACTTAGCTATTTGCTCCAACCATTAGATGTCTTTACTTGTCATATTTCCTTCAGGTTTGGAAGTCACGACTTCCCATTTCTTAATTTTCTTTTTATTCCTTATCTAATACTTGGTTAAGTATTTTACTTTCATTTTATACTAACATATTCGATCATAACTTTTAGTACACATACTTCAATTCCCTGGTTGTCCCTGGGAGACATATCATACTACCTCTCAGTATTTATTCTTTACCCTTTCATACAGCCATTGGGTTTTATTGGCATATATGCATTCATATTCTTTTCCAATCTTTCTTTCTTTGGTCACTGTAGTGACACTACTTTTATCTTTATTCCATGATCATAATTCAGTTCCGTTAGACAATGGAATTTTCAACTATACATTTCTTTTATATTTATATTATATAACCCCATTTCTTCTATTTCAAAATTCTCAATAGATTTATACATTCTTGTCACCTCTTTTATCGTCTTCTATCATACTTTCTCATGTTTATTACATATACTTTACATTATTTCTCATATGGTATGGTGGTTATCACAACCACATATTTGGATTTTCCCTATTACTTTTCACACACTCCTTATCTTATTTTCTAATTCTTTACGTTCATACTTTAATATTTCCAATCATACGTGGTTTTTATTACGTAGGTATATCAACCCTATGTCACTCACACCTTCCACACACACCCTTTACAGATTCCCATGATTCCCTTGTGGTTCCACCAAACTCAAATATATATCCTGTGATTATGATAGTACGGGCCCATATTATTATAACCACCTATACATATTTGCTTCCGGTTTCACCACCAGGACCCATGTTTCACTGTTTCAGGTGTACCCCCCACTTTTTCTTACTTACAACCTCATATTTAAGTATGTACCTTACTTAACTCCTACACAGTTTAAGTCTAGGTTCAAGTATTAACACCTAGTTCGCTTAAACTATGGCTCTGATACCAAATTGTAACACCCCCAATTTCATACATTTTTTGTTACCAAGTCTTTATAATACAAAATATTTAGTTATACACACGGGGTATTACTCTTTCGTATCATTACCACAATTTAAACAACACATACTTTGCACAACGAAAGCTACCGTCCCACACTCGACTCTTCTAATTCCTTGTTTGATCACCTGAGTACATAGCATTTTAAAAAAAACATACGTAAGACATACGTCTCGTGAGTAATATGGGTTTTAGACCCAAAACAGTTTCCATATTCCGAGCTTTAAAATTTTCCATTTTATTTAATTTCCTATGAGCGCACCCATAGGTATCCTTACACGAGCGCAGCCGTGTATGCCCTCCTTTGATAGTATGTCCCTACGAGCGTCCCCGTAGGCGCTTTATACGAGCGCACCCGTATAACTCCTCCCTTAACAGCATGAAACGAATTCATCCATCAAGGTACAATGAGACAACTACTTCGCGACGGGAGGTACCATCCCAGTAGTGTCTTTTGACCACTCCTACTGCAGCAGGTCGTGATCTTTATCCGGATACTTCTCAACTCAACAACAGGGCTCAATCACTTTATTAATTCTCTGTATTTCTCATTTATCATTTCTGTACACATTGTACTTACTATTTCATAGTATCGTTTCCAGTTTCACAAAACCATTTCCATTTCCACATAATCACTTTCATTTTACTTACTATTTCATAGTATCATTTCCAGGTTCACATAACCATTTCCAGTTCCATAGAATCACTTTCATTTTCATTAAACCATTTCAATTTCCATTAAACCATTTTGACTCTCAAACATTGTATATAAAATTCATTTCTTTGCATAAAACCCATTTTGCTATGTACTCAAAAATCCACATACTACTCACCTGATGCGTAAAAGTAGGTCGCACACACAAGCACGTGACACTCAAGAACTCTTCTTCTTTCCCGAACCTACATTCCACATGGTACTGCTTAGAACGAATTAATGCTTACATTTATTACTTATAATTATATAAGTATACATGTGTTTTCCCGATACTTGACACGTACCGTGTCCCACTATACCCTCCCTTTACCTTATAATTACATCATTGAGGTTTATTAATTATCTTTAATAAGCATATAACACCCACCACGAACTCTAAGCCGCAACCACGACCAAAACCCACGAAAGAATACTTGACAGCAAAGCTGATTTTTAGACCCACGACAAGATTTGCAATATTAAGCCAAGGAGAGATTGGAAATAAAATCCAATAAAAATCATATGAAAACTAGACCCAAGCACGATGTCACAGGGCCTGACCTCATGTCATTTGCACTTTTCATGAATAAATGAAAAATTCCCAAAGTTAACTGATACAATCAGTCCACCCACTGAACCACACCTTAAAGAAATATTAATCACTCAAAATTGGTTAAGAACTGAACTCTCAGATTTAGTATGGACAAAATAGACTTAAAACGTGAACTAAGGCCACAGGCTTTGCCCCCAAACGATTTTTGTAAAATTTATAATGAATTAATCAAGACAGAATACCAAAACTGACAGCACCTGGACCAATTAGTGGAAATAGACAATTCCACATGACTTAGGGTCTGAATCAACTCAAACCCTTTTAAGACAAGAAACTACACAACATTAATAATTCAGGGACATAAATCTTGGATTTAAAGGACATAACTACGATTTATTGTGGATTTAATAGGATGATACCAAAAACAGGGAATTTACAAAGTTCACATACAATAATATTAATGTTAGGGTTGTCAACCCCAAATCCAATAAGAACCTTATTAAGACCTATTTGGGTCTGAATTAACTTCAAGGAATAACCAAAAATTCAGCACTTCTGATACAACAATTCATAACGACACGTAGCAACTTGGATCTATTCATTCACACACAAACACACATGCACATAAAATGATGGTGGGTGTGTGATCGGCTAGAACAAAAGAGAGGAGAAAAGCTTTTACCTCACTTTACCCTTTCTTTCTCTTGATTCCAGCAGTAACATGTCGTCCCTCCCCTCCATTCCTTCTCGATCTTTCCAAGCTCCACACACACACACACACACACACACACACACTCTCTCTCTCTCTCTCTCTCTCTCTCTCTCCCTCTCTCTCTCTCTCTCGGGTCTTCAATGTCACTGTAGCAACATCCAAAGTGGAAAGGAGGTTCACGACTTGCTATCCCCCTTGCCTCCTTATCACGACCCTCTCAAACACATACCACACGCACCTGCTCCCTCTCTCCAACACTCACGACAGCAGCAAGGATCTTAACAGCAGGAAGAAAAAAAACAAGAGAGGAAATATCGTGAGATAGGCTTCAGTTATGCCTAAAAAACTAGAGTTGGAATATTTGGATTATGAGGTAAATAGCATAGGTTTTTCTTTCTTTCTTTTTGTTGGGTTCCTAAATGCCAAAGACCCACAAGACTTCTATACTCCTCGTCAGCCAACAGCAACCACAAAAGAATCCCATGTAAGGTTGCAAAGATTGCACAACTAGTCAAATTTTAATTTCTAATAGCCCAAAGCTTAAATGATCTACATTTTAAGTTTCTAGTTATGACATTTCTCACCCACTGGTATTATAATTAATTTAGAATTATTATTGTAATTATTATTTATTTTATTTTTTGTAAAAATAGTTAATTTGCCAACAATACGTATCGGGAAAATAGGGTGTTAGATTATACTACTTCAATATTATAACCATTTATAAGTAATGTACTTGATTCACAAGTGGATTTACTCATATTTATACGAAAATTTACTTATATTCACATATCAATATCATATACTATTGAGAACTTAATTATAAGTTTTTTACTACTTCAACATTTTAACATTTTATAATGAATTTACTCTGATTCACAATTGAATTTACTTACATTCACACAACAATTTACTCAGATGCACATATCAATATCATATGGTATTTTAAATATAATTTGTAATATGAATATGATGAATGTACTTAGAAAATTTTTAACACTTCAACATTTTAATCATTTATAATGAAATTACTATGATTCATAAGTTAATTTCATTCATATTCACACAAAAAATTATTCAGATTCACTTGACAATATCATATGTCATTGTGAATGACAACAGAGAATAACATATTAACAGTGCAGATTCACATGTGAATCTGAACTGTAAAAATTTGAATATGAGTAATTATTTTACTTTTAAAACTTTTACTATTTCAATATTATAACCATTTATAAATAATATACTTGATTCACAAATTGATTTACTCATATTTACGCGAAAACTTATTCATATTCACATATCAAAATCATATAGTATTGAGAAGTTACTTAATAGTTTTTTACTACTTCAACATTTTAACCATTTATACTGATTTTACTCTCATTCACAATATAAATTATTTACATTCACACAACAATTTACTCAGATTCACATATAAACATCATATGGTATTTTAAATATACTCTGAAATATGAATATGATTAATTTAGTTAGAAATTTTTTAACAATTCATCATTTTAATCATTTATAATAAATATACTATGACTCATAAGTTAATTTCATTCACATTCACACAAAAATTTATTCAAATTCACATGACAATATCATATGCATTGTATATGTCAACAGTGAATAGAATAACAGTTCAGATTCACATTTGAATCTCAACTAGCGGAAATTTCGAAAAAAAATCATTTTTTGTATATCAATATGGATCTCTATTTGTAGAAGATAAAAAGTTTTAAATTTCTATATATTCAGATTTTTTTTCGATAAAAAATATGCCCTAAAATAAAAAAATGAAAAAAGCGAAGTGAGTTTTTTTATAATCCGGTAGATACACGTCCACCGTAAAGTGTATAATCGTGTGGATGAGATTAGTCCCTTGGTACCATGGTTTATATTAGTCCCTTGTTGAACTTTTGCCTATATATATATATATATATATATATATATATATATATATATATATATATATATATATATATATATATATATATATATATATATATATATATATATATATATATATATACACTACAAAATAATATTGTAACATGTGAGCACGAAATTCAACAACATTAATATTTTGATATTGGAATTGAGCGATCGTATTTTATTCCCTGTCTCTGGATCTCTCTCTGCATCTCGACAATCCGCCAAATGTTCCGAGCTGCAATCCTGATTCTTATGGAATCCAAAGTTTGTCTATCGCCCCCGGTACTCTCTCCTTTCCCGATCGACCGCTAGCCATACCCACTAAACCCAACCTGCAACTCACGATTTCACCTCCTAAAAGACCAGTTCTCGACAATTCGCAACCTGTTACGAGCTCCGGTAAACCTCCGCAGCAAACCCCCACCGTCCTTCACCCCAACCTGTAACCGATTCAAAGGAATGAAGCTTGGTCCGATTATTGCATTGTTGTCTGTTCATCTGCATTCCTTTCCACATCATCGTCTTCTGTCACTCGGTTTGCTATTACTTTGATTTTTCCTTTTGATTTCCTCAGTGATATCTTCTGTTAGGTTGGGTTTTTCCTGCTTTGCAATTCTTTTGTGATTTCTATTCACATGTAGCGTAAAGCAGTGCCTAATGACTCTGCAGTTTCTGTTTTTGTTTGTTTGCCCTCCATGTGTTTGATAAAATGCCAGAGTCAAATTTTCTTTTGATGGAGCTTTATTTTTGGTACATCATTCCTGGTTCTTTGTTTATTTCTTGGATGATGTAATTTGGGTGCCGGGGCTACTCTCCTTCTGTAGAACCCAACATTGTGTTGGTGTCCTTTATTTTCTTTTTCCTATATTTTTTTAAGCCCCCATGTTATTGCTTCATCTTGAGGCATGGCTTCTTCTTCTTCTTCTATTGTTTCTGATAGTTTTTGTCCGTGCCCGTTTAGAAGTTTCCATTGTTGCCGGATAAGTAAAGGGGGGTAATAAAGGAAACTCTCGTATGATTTCTCACCTTAAAAGTCAACATCTTTTAAATGAAGACCGCAAACGGGTCTTGCGTGACGCTTTGTCAACGGATCATGGTTTATTTATCGAGGTGGAAAAAACATTGTTGTCTCTCGGTCAATGGTTGTGTGGGGATTGTATGTCTCTGCATGCGGTTAGTCGGCCATGTCATCATCCGAATGGTCTTGTTCGTTTTATTAAAGGGGACATTGGTGTGACAACACACATCGTCGGTATTGTTAAGCCGGATGCTCAGAATATTGTGCCAAATGTTTCAGAGGAATGGGTTATGGATGTTGAGCTTCTTGACCGTGTCTTTAAAATGCCTATCACTACAGTCAAGGTGATTGTTCAGCCCAACTCTGTTGATGCCTGGGTTAGGTTGTTCCTTCTACCGCGTTGCACGCTGCAGATGTTTAGGCCCAAGAACAGACAAGAAAGCAGATCTGGGAACAGAAACTCCATTCAACAAAGTTGCATCTTGAAGTCCTTGGCTACATGGGGGTAAGAGGACGGTGTCCCCACCCTTTTAAACAACATTTTCGACAACTACGGGGGTGGGCTCATGAGCCAGGACGGGGACAACACACGGCCTAACACAACGTCTAAGACCAACATTAGACAATGTCTCCGTAAAGTTGCAGATGGTCATTTTACTGCCGCAGTTAAAGTTTTATGCTCCTCTGGTGTTGCGCCTTACAATGGTGATACCATTAAAGCCTTAGAGGATAAGCATCCTCTGAAACCACCCCCTTCTATGCCGGGCACCTTTTTCTCTGAGCCTCCCCTTGTAGCAGATTTCGATAGTGTTCTTGGTTGCATTAAATCTTTCCCTAAAGGGACTTCTTGTGGTAGAGATGGCTTGAGGGCCCAACATATTTTAGATGCCCTATGTGGAGAGGGTTCATATTTAGCTACAGATCTCTTACGGGCCATAACCTCAGTTGTTAATTTATGGTTAGGGGAAGATGTCCGTCTGTTTTGGCAGAGTTTGTTGCTTCTGCACCTCTCACGCCACTTATTAAACCAGACAACGGGATCCGGCCAATTGCAGTTGGTACTATATGGAGGCGGTTGGTTTCGAAGGTGGCTATGAAGGGAGTTGGGAAAGATATGGTTAAATACCTTAACGATTTTCAATTTGGAATCGGCGTGTCCGGGGGTGCTGAGGCTGTTTTGCATAGTGCCAATCGGGTGTTGTGTAAACACCACGATAATGGGTCCCTTATCCTGCTTGCGGTGGATTTCTCGAATGCATTTAACATGGTGGATAGATCCGTCTTACTACGCGAGGTTAGAAGGATGTGCCCTTCTATTTCCTTATGGGTCGATTTCTTATATGGGAGGGCATCCAGGCTTTACATAGGTGACACACATATATGGTCCACCACTGGGGTTCAACAAGGTGATCCATTGGGACCCCTTCTTTTTGACCTTGTTTTACACCATCTCGTGCATAAAATTAGAGACAATTGCAAGCTTCTGCTCCATGCTTGGTATTTAGATGATGGGACCGTTATTGGAGACTCCGATGAGGTGGCGAGTGTGTTAAACATTATTCAGGAGGATGGTCCAGGGTTGGGTCTGGAGCTGAATATTAAGAAAACTGAGATTTTTTGGCCCTCTTGTGATGGTAGGAAACTTCGTGACGGCTGTTTCCCAGCAGATATTGGTAGACCTTCTTTGGGAGTAAAGCTCCTTGGGGGCTGTTAGCAGAGACGCTGGGTTCATTAGTGGGATCGCCTTGAAGAGAGCTGTCAAGGGTGTTGATTTGATGGGCCTTCTTCCCCAGCTTTGTGACCCGCAGAGTCAGCTCCTTCTGCTACGTTCTTGTATGGGCATTGCTAAACTTTTCTTTGGTTTAAGAACTTGCCAACCGGTGCACATGGAGGAGGCGGCTTTGTTTTTTGACAAAGGGTTGCGTGGTTCCATCGAAGACATTGTGGTTTGTGGTGGCCCTTTCTTTGGAGACTTCCAGTGGCGTATGGTTTCCTTACCAATACGTTTTGGTGGTTTGGGTTTGTACTCGGCTAGTGAGGCTTCATCGTACGCTTTTGTAGCATCGAGGGCACAATCTTGGGCCTTACAAGACCACATCTTGCGCCACAGTGGCATATGTGGTATGGACATTGATTATTTTTCTGCTTTGGATCGTCTGCGTGGCACAATTCCAGATTTTGACTGTAACGGTTTCACTAATAAGGACATCGCCCCCCCTAAATCCCAAAAAACATTGGCGAATGCTCTCTTTAGTAAGATCGTCAAAAATATGGAAAACGACTTTCACATGACGTTCAGGCAGAAAGCCGTATTGGAGTGTCTTCGAGCTCCTCATGCACAGGATTTTTTGCTAGCTATCCCCATTGACGGCCTCGGTCTACATATGTCCCCTGTGGAATATCGCGCTATTCTACGGTACCGCCTTATGATTCCTCTTTTTTCCGACCGACGAGATATGTCCGGTTTGTCGCAAGGCGTGCTTGGACTCTTTTGGGGATCATGCTGTTCATTTTCGGGACCTCCCGGGTTTCAAATACCGTCATGATACAGTTAGGGATGTTCTTTTTGACGTCTGCCGACGTGCCGGGGTTTCGGCACGTAAAGAAGCTCCTGTTAACTTTTTGACTGACCCTTCAGACCGGAGATCTACTCTCAGGCCTGCTGACATTTTAGTCTTCGGATGGATGGGAGGTAAACATGCATGTGTGGACCTTACCGGGGTTTCCCCTCTTGTGAACTTGAGGAGTGGAGGTTTCACAGGGAGGCAAGCGGCTTTGAAAGCAGCTGCATGCAAAGTGGATAAACACGATAAGGCATGTCTTGAAAATCAACATGTGTTTATCCCTTTCGCTTTTGATACCTTTGGTTTTCTCGCACCTGAAGCTGTGGAGCTACTCAACAGAGTTCAACGGGTTATGCAGAGTACCGCATGTCCCTTAGGTCTTTGGATTTTTTTTTAAGCGTATCAGCTTTGCCATTCAAAAAGGGCTAGCGGCGCAGCTTGTTGCCCGTTTGCCCAACGTCTCTATGTAATACGTTTATTTTGTTTTTGTAATGTTTTTACATGGTCAAAAAAAAAGTATCTAATATTATTATTAATTTAAATGTATCGGCCAAATCCGGATTTCATTTTGCTTCACCGATTATTCACCGAAGAAAGGAGATCGTGATAATATAACTTCTAAAAAATAATATATGAATATTGAATATATAGATGTCGTAGCGAGATTGACGTTCGTCATCCCGATGAAGTTATGAAGCTATGCCATGAACCTAGTCATAAAAGAAGAAATGTAAATTTATAGGGTCAAAAGTGAAACTTTAAAAATAAACAGTTTCATTTTGTACTACTCTGCTAGGATACTCTGTGGTGTCCCTACATATGACCTTTGTTGAAACATTCAATATGGAGACAAGTCATGTTGACACCTTTCTGCACACATTTGATATGGACACAAGTGTCACAAAGTCGATGGATATGGGATTTAATACCAATTTACCACCCACTCCTCCATACATGTCTCCTCCTCAATCCTCACCAAAAACATCAGCTCCAACATCTTCACCAAAATTCTCTCATACTCTAAACGCCCTACTGACTAAAGACATCGATATTTCATTTTTTGACTATGGCATTCCAAAAGTCCCTACAACAGACTATATTGCTGATGACTATTTCGATATCACACCACTTCCCTTTGATGATGACGATGATTTGATGGAGGATGATACGTTGGTTTCCATGATGCAATACAAAACCCTCAACCAAAAGCTAAATGTTTTGTTAAAATATCAATATGCATTTCATCCAAGTACCGAAGAGAAAGTTATGATGAACTAAGAGGTTTGTGTTTAAATCAAAATTTGGAAAAGTCATTCGAGGAGAATGTCAAGGAAGTAAATGAGCATGTGGATGCAAAGATTGACTATGTTGTCACTGAACTCAATTTTTCCCACTTCTAAGTCCAAGCTAAACTCTTGGCACTAACAACATCTATCAACAATTTGTACAAACAAACTACTGAAGCCATATCTCTTAGAGAAGCCTCACTCCTAGAGCAGATTAATAAAGTGAAGGAAAAGATCTAGGAGTTAGAGTCGAAGGCACAAGCCATGATCTTCATTGGCCCAAACAACCATCAAGACTCAAGCTGAACTATTTGTGGCGAAGGCTTATGTAGACATTCTTTCTGAAATCCAGTCACTCCTAATCATGGTGAACCACCTGCCTAGTGCTCCAAAGACTTTGTCTCAGCCTTTGTCACAAGGGGGAGGATCTAGCAACGGTCCCAAAATGACAACAAGTTCTAGCCGTATTTTCGATTTCATATAGGCGTTCAGGCCTCCATCAACATCATTGCCACCACCAAAAACAGTAATAACTCCACCAAAACTACAAAGTGTTTATCAACTACCATTGTAGTTGGAGCGAGAGGAACGATTATCAGAAGCAGCTGAAGTCTGCCGAATTACTCATGTTATAATCTTCTACATCCTAGGTCTTCTCGTTCAATCATCTGGCTTATGTTCTTCATGTAGCATAAGACCGAGGATTTTAGAATGGATGTTGGGCTGCGCCACCTCAAATGGCGTGAGCCGATGAATTTTATCGGTTGGTCCAACCAAGAAAGACATGGGAATTTTGGGCGTCATATGTTTCTTCTTCTCTTACTTATGATTCTGTGAACATAGTAGCTAAATAACCCTAGCGTGTTACATAAGGCAAATATTGTATAATTGTTCCATTTTCCACAATTTTTTCCATACCTCTATATAAATAACCCAATATTGGTTCACAGTCAATAACATCTTCACCATCTACAAAGGTTACATCTGTTCTGATATTAACTTTTCAGATAGATCCTTAGTAAGCCTCCACCATTCAAATTAAACGTTTCACTCCGGGCATAAAGATTGGTACTAGAGGTCCTACTATCTCTATAATATTGACTTCATCTATTGTACCACCCACCAATGGTCAAACAATTGATAAAGGAATGTGCATTCTTTTGGAACTATCCAAAGGCGAGAAGAAGCAATACAAAAAAGAGAAATTTAAAAACCTTTGCTAACTTAATTCCATGGCAAAAGGAAGAATAGGATCAAAACATGATCTTTGATCTATAGAGCAGATATGGATTTGTGAAGCGATTATGTCACTACCTTTCGATGGATGTGAGTTATACTATAGGATTCCTCCGGAGTTTTTCTTTGTAGAAAACTCAAATGAGGTTCAACTGGAAATACCTTGCAACCCGAAGACTTTCATTTTTAATCAATTTCTTCAAAGGTTCAAGGTGAGTGAAAGGGAAAAGTTTCAAGAGATGAAGGCACGATTCCATGTTGTTGTTGGTCAATACCAGTCGGTGGTATGGTCTTTGGAGAAGATATCAAAAGTTGAGTTGATCACCAAGAGTGAATTGTTTGATGAAACTCTTTAAAATTACACCTTTCGGATCAGGAGAGGTGATGATAACGAAGTCTACACTTTCACTTTTGCTGATATTCCTTTGATGAATCCAAATGACTTTGTGGTGCTGGTAGAGAGATGGTGAAAAATGAATCAGAAATCAATGTCCATACAAATCAACTTCACACATGGACAAAACATATTGGTCCATTTTTGGGATTTTATGTGAACTATTTGCCACGTATGACATTGTAGTGACAAAGCTACGTAAAAAGGCCCTCAAATCCGCAGACGAGGATCTTGATAATATAGATAAGTATAGTGACGAACAAATACTAAAGAATCCTTGGGATGTTGTATACCTAGGAAGAGATTTTCGTATGGTGGCAATCAAAAAACTATTTTTTGACATGGATTACAAAGGCAAATTTCCAACCGAATTCTTGAATAGTCGGTTGATCCAAATAACCACCTATAAAATCAATGATGAACATTCTTTCAGGGAATTCAATGAACACATCACTTGGTGGATCACTATAGGACAGACACTTGTGGATGTATTCCTGATGCTATAACTTGGGGAAATCTGAACCTTCGATACAAATGGGAGATTGTAGAGTAGTTTGTTGTGTCGAAGCTGAAAGTAATGAAGAAGTCTAAAGTTCCCTTTCTCCGAAGCTGTCATACACCGAATTCTGCATATAACAGACTAGCCCTTGCAATCTTACTCCTTTTGTTCAGTTTATGTTAGTTTAGTCTGGCTGTTTTGCCAACTGGGGCATTGTAGAAATTAGGGTTTAGGCCCACGTATTACATGTTATAAATATGTCAGATGTAATATGGTTTTGGTACGGATCTTCCAAAATAGATATTGTGTGTGTAATAAAAATGCTCGTTACGTGTGTATAACTGGGAGCTCTATCTTTGTACTCAACCCTTAAATTAAAGTATTCGACACTCGTGGTATTCATATCGTTGTTCGAATTGTTTATTGATTGTTATTCGTTATTTTCCCCGTTGGATTTATGACTTAAAATCTTGAATATATTTAGCCCTTATAAGTTTCATGCCATAACATGTAGTAGACTTTATAACTGCCATATTTCATACCAGCACTTGACATACTTCTAAGTATGACATTGCAGTAACTTACAACATGCTCACATTTGAGGTCAAATGCTAACAAAAATTGACATGTTTTATTAGCAATATTGACTCAATGATGTCGATCCATGAAGTGCAATCTTTTAGTGTGTCTATCTAATATACATATGTATGAATAGCAATGAATTCTGGATCCTCCACTAAGACACATCCACCCTGTGGACGTCTCTAAATCATTTACCACATACAATTACTTTTGTTATCATAACCGACTAAGGATAATTTAAAGCAATTCAAGAAAAATAAAAATGAAAAAATAGAACACATCATTTCTTAAAGAAATAACATTGCTCACATAATTAATCACAGTGCATCATCATTCTCATGCTATGAAAAATAAGAAAGGCATGATCACAAATTAATGATTTCATGTAAGTAAACTTTTCAGTAGACACTAACTTTATTTTGTGGTTCTATCCACCATTAACATGAATATGAAAAAGCCATTCCTTATGTGCAAGCATTTTCAAGTAAAACAACAGCATAGTCTAAATATCTCTATAAGCATATCTTATATATTCACTATTTTTAAAACACTTTGATTTCATAAAACGTCGAATCATCCTAATAATATAGCTGGATATGAATCATCGAGAACTAACTCGAAAATGTTGTAGGTTTGTATTAGCAATAAAATATAATGTTGACATTGTCATTTTTGAACTTATAAGTAAAGTTGAATCTAATTCACATTCAATATTTAATTCTTCGATATCGAACATTATATGAAGTATATAACATGTCACTTGTGGTAGACTAAATGGGATGAAAGTCTAGTAATCCACGTACATCATAAGATGCGTTCTTTTAGTGTCATGTTAAATTGGTATTAATTAAAACTTAAACATGTACTATACCTTCAGCTAATTTCCAGATTTCCATTATTTGTAATTTGATTGGTATTCTATCTTTTGTTGATTCTTATCAACTATATACTTTTGTTCATGTACTCTTATAATAGTAGGATATTTCAAAAAATAGGCTGAGTTTCAATTAGTTTGGAAAACAGTTGGACATAATTCGTGTGTCTATCATACATTTTTAGGTAATCAATACTTCTCCCAATATTTCTAATGAAAACCAGGAATACTTTATTTATTTCCATGATCAATGTGCTTGATGCTTCCATAGGTGAAGACATTCTCAGATGCTTACTTAAGAAGAAACATGTACACATCATTTTAAAATATAGATCTCCAGATTTGTGTTATGAAATCAATAAATCCATCCTCTCTTTAGGTGACCATTTAATAAATACTCTAAAGAAGTCTCGTCGTGTATGTATTACGCAGATGTGACAATTGACATCATTATGACCACTCTTTTGTAACGTCTCAAATTTCACAACCAATTTTTTTCATTTTTAAAACAAAGTTTAGATATCAAAAACCAATTCAAACATCATAAAACTATTCGTTCAATTGTGAAATAATCACATCCCCAAACTATAGTATAAAATCCCACATAATCATATGTCAACAGCGGAAGTCTAAAAATACAATCGTGTCGATGCGTGGTAAGTCAGGACGCGCTCTTCCCCTTGTCTGAAGAAGTACCTTAAAACATTTAATTTGAGAGAGTAAGCACATAGCTTAATGAGTTCCCCAAAATACCACATGTTCCACTTCCACCACATCACGAGCATACCAAAAAATGGCTTTCAGACTAGTTCCGATCTGAGGACTCTCGGGCTAACCCTGATCCATCTGACTCAGGGGCTAACCCCATTCTGCAAACCCCTAAGGACTCTCGGGTTAACTCCGATCCGTCCGACTTACGGGCTAACCCCGTTCTGCAAACCCTTAAAGACTCTCGGGCTAACTCCGATTTATCTGACACACGGGCTAACCCCGTTCCGCCAACACCTGACACAGACATAAGAACAAAGACATAAGAACAAATACTATGACTAAGCAATCAACAAGCAAGAGTATACTATTCTAAGCATACAACCCTACCCCATCGGGTATCAGGCTACCTTCGCATGCGACGTCACACATAGTATAATGAGAAAACTCACCTAAATCATAAAGTCGTAGTATACACTCGATCGATTCCTCAACACTCAGCAACTCGAACCACCTAAATCATCATTATGTATAATTTAGTGATCCGAACCAACATAATGTCAACCCCTTAGCACACACCTCAAATCCATCAAAGTTTGACCAAAATTCAAACTAGTAAAAAACGTCAACGATCAAAGTCAACGGTCGAGCATCGTGTCGTGACTATAACCTTTAGCGCCAGGAAGAGGCAATATCCAGAAAAAGGGGATTCACATGAGATCATGTTGCAAACCCACATTGGTAGCATCGTGATCCATGAGCAGTCCAACTTCTCATCTTAAGTGCTTAATTCGTTAAGTCAAAGGCTAAGACTCTCCAAAAACCAACCATTAAGGCTATTAATGGATAAAAATGTAGACTTTATAGGAATGCATGTGCAATACATGTCCAACCCAAACCCTAGGTCAGAAGAGGTTCAAAACACAAAAAAAAATTGCATTGGTTCAACAGAGCTTGAGCATGCTCTCTTATTTGGTTCAAAGGTTCCAAAAATGGTCTAGGAAACGACTGATGGAGAATAGGCAAACAAATAAACTTAAAACTCTTAAGTTCACATGCAACCTAAGGATCTATGTTTTCTCTAATTAAATCTATAACTAAGAACCCTAAGGCATATATCGAAAATTCTAAAGAAGGTTTTAGAACCACATACCTTTTGGTGATCTCTTGGAAGCAAGCACCACCATAAATGTCGTGCCTCTAATGGCTCACACCCAAAATACCAGCAAGCAGGAAAACTAGAGAGAGGAGGAGAATCTCTTGAAAATGGCGCAAGATATGGGGTCCTGGGACTGCCTATTTATAACCCCAAGTTGATAAGTGATAAGGCTTATACACTGCCTTATTTGAATTAAGATATGATAAGCCTTTTATCATATAATTCAAATTCCTTATCATTACCATATATAACAATTATACCCATATATATTTTTTTTGAAAATTACAAGGATATATATCCTTTAATTTTTGTCCAATATATATATATATATATATATATATATATATATATATATATATATATATATATATATATATATACCATAATTATCTATTGCTCAACTATTGAACAATTACAATTCAGCCCCTGTACTTTTAATTAATCTAATTAGTCCCAAAATTAATTCTAATTAATTTCTTATTAATCATTAATTAAAGATCACTATTTCTAATTAATATATTATCCTTATAATATATTAATAAATTAATCTCTCTCTATATAGTTCATCATGTCCAATTGCTAGGTTTGAGGGCAGCCCAAAGGGACTGTGCTGCTACCATTTCAAGTATATGTATCAATTATAGGTATGGCTTAGACACCTAATCCAACAGTCTCCCACTTAGATAAGTCTATAACTATAACTCCCAGTATAACTTCTGAGTTGATCAGCAAATTGTAGCTTCCAAAAGCCGTTGCCGAACTCTGACCCAGTCAGTTACGCATCCTAAGATAAGTGATCATATGATCCTCCGTTCTACAAGATATCATTCGGACATGAGACATGGATTAGAATCAATCTCAATGTCTAAGACTTTGCTTCCCGATATCTGATTTGTGATGATATAGGACTTCTAATTGAACACATCAATTTAGTCCTGACTAGGCCCAGCACTATAAGTCAACACCAAATCACCGAGGGGCCCAAAGATATTGTTTTTCCCGTTAGGGAAAAAGGAACGAATAAACTTTGACTCATATGCTTGTATCATTTACTCATCAAATCGCTCACAACAATACGTCTTATAACATCGAGTTAGTGATGCGTTTACGCACTATCAATGTACAACCAACTTGTAAATCACAACTCATATATCTCAGTTTCAAGACCATAAGATATTATCATCTCAGAATTACTCGTGATATAATCCATGAAGTAATTCTCTGAGCATGGGTTTATCCAATACTCAAATCTCCATTTCTAAGTACTCATGGACATTGCAGTAATACTATTGCTATGTCTAACTGCTTAGTTAGGCAGTCAATCTCACGCTATCTCGTTGGTACAACGTCGAGATAGCGGTTCTCGGAGTTAGGCCGAGATAGAAATGGAAACCTCGATTAGTGATCTCGCTAGCAAGATTAGCGCCGAGATTGTCCGAGATTGGAGGCCGAGATTGTCCGAGATTATCCGAGATTGTTAGGAGAAGTGTTTTATGTGACATTTTTATGTAACTATCCATGTTTGACACTTTGACACTTTTCATATTAGAATACTATCCATGTTTTATGTGACATTTTAATGTAACTTTTTGTGATATTAATTCTACGTTGGGTAGTCAATCTCGCGCTATAACGCTGAGATAGCGTTTCGCCGGAGTCAGGCCGAGATAGAAATAAAAATCTCGGTTAGTAATCTCGCTGGCGCTATTATCGCCGAGATTTTCCGAGATTGTCCGAGATTTAGCACTATTTGGGATCGCTATAGCGGTGCTATGACCGCTATTTGGACCAGGTGATTATTTTTGCGGAATTTTTGAAAAAATATTGGGTTGTTGACTATAATGTGTGTTGAGGTCATTATTTTGTGTATATTTTTCATTATGGGATATGATTCTTTGTATCATATATGATTGTGGTTAACAAGAAATTCAAGTATTACTTATGAATATAGGAGTATAAATATCAATTGTATGTAATATAAAAAACCGCTATTCCGCCGCTATACCACCACTAGAACCGCTATTTCAAATAATGGCCAGTGACCGCTATTTCATTTTGGACCGCAATAACTGCATAGATTCTACGCAGTACTAATAGTCTAAAATTAACAATACAAAAAACCCACTATACCACCATGATAACCGCTAAATCAAATATCGTTAGGTGACTGCTATTATGTTTATGATCGCGATAACTGCATAGCTGCTTAGACAATCTACTATTCAATTCATGACAGTCTTGATTCACTACTTACATCCAAGAGTATGAACGACTGTGGACCTTTGAATAATCATATTATTCGGGAAGTAAAATATGAAAAATGAAACACAAAGATAAACAATTGACAGAAGGCAGTAAAAAATACTCATAAATAATTCTCTATTATTTAATCACCAAAAGTCAATTACTTTTATTTTTTACAAGTTTCAAATTAACTATCTAACTACTAAAACTAATATCATCTCTCAGACCAATGCTCCTAGCATACTGACTGTGCTTGACCCTACTCAGAGCCTTCGTCAAACGATCTACAGGATTATCTTCAGATGATACCCTCTTCACGATGAGGTGACCTTCTTCTACTCTATGTCTGATGTAATGGTACTTTCTGTCGATGTTTCTGGACTTTCCATGATCTCTCGGTTCCTTAGTCAAGGCTACCGCTCCTTCATTATCGCAAAACAGTTCCATTGGCTCCTGAATGGTCGGGACTACTCCAAGGTCACCGATGAAATTCTTCAGCCAAGCTGCTTTCTTTGATGCTTCGCTTACAGCTATGTACTCTGATTCACAAGTTGAATCAGCCACCGTTTCTTGTTTGGAACTTTTCCAAGTAACTGCTCCACCGTTTAATAGAAACACCCAGCCGAATTGAGATCGAAAGTTGTCTCTATCTGTCTAGAAGCTGGCGTCACTTTATCCACTTAACCTCAACGTATCACTGCCGCTAAGGACTAGAGCATGTCCTTCGTCCTCTGCAAATACTTGAGAATGTTCTTAACCGTAGTCCAGTAAGCTTTGCCCAGATTTCCCCGATAGCGACTGACCATGCTCAAAGCAAAGGACACATCAGGGAGAGTACATGTCATAGCGTACATGATCGACCCTACAGCCGAAGCGTAAGGTACCCGACTCATATCAACTATCTCTTCATTTATACTGGGACTTTGAGTCTTACTCAATTTGGCATTACTTTGGATTGGTAGCTCTCATTTCTTGGAATTTTTCATACTAAACCTCTTTAGTACCTTATCCAAGTATGTACCTTGATTAAGTCTAATTAGTCTCTTCTTTCTATCTTTCAATATTCTTATCCCGAGAATATAGGAAGCTTCTCCAAGGTCTTTCATGGTGAAACACTTTCCAAGCCAAGATTAACTTCTTGAAAGGTTGGAATGTCGTTTCCCATGAGCAATATGTCATCGACATATAATACTAGAAAAGTCACTATACTCCCACTAGCCTTGATGTAGACGCAGGACTCATCTTCGCTCCTAGAGAAACTAAACTCTTTGACTTTCTCATGAAAGCAGAGATTCCAGCTGCGAGAAGCTTGTTTCAATTAGTAGATTGATTTCTCAAGCTTGCACATTCTATTGGGAAACTTTGCATCCACAAAACCCTCTAGTTGATTCATGTAAACATCCTCCCGTTAAGGAATTTCATAATCATGAAACGCAGCCAACTTCCCGTTAAGGAAAGCGGTTTTGACATCCATCTGCCAAATTTCATAATCATGAAACGCAGTTATGGTGAGCATTATCCTAATAGACTTAATCTTGGCTACCGGTGAGAAGGTCTCATCAGAGTCAACCCTAGGGGTTTGAGTGAATCCCTTCACAACCAGCCGAGCCTTGAAAGTATGTACCTTTCCATCCATGTCGGTCTTCTTCTTGAAGATCCATTTGCACCCAACTGTCTTTTGACCTGGTATATTATCAACCAAATTCCAAACTTGGTTTTCATACATGGACTTGATCTCGCTGTCCATTGCCTCTTTCCATTTGGCAGCCTCAGGGCCTACCACTGCTTCCTTGTAGCTAGCTGGCTCATCCAAATTTATCAGTGTACTATCACTGACAAATGTGTCACCATCCGTAGTAATATGGAAACCATAGAACTCGGGTGGCATGCTAACGCTACTAGAACGTCTAAGAGGTAACGAATTATTTATCGGTTCAACATGAACTTCTTCCTCTGGTTGAGTGCTAGTATCATCTAAGGTTCCTTCATTGGTTGACTTTGTAATTTATTCAAGGTCAATGGTACTCCCATTGTCCTCTTTGAATATAAGCTCTCTCTCTCTCTCTCGAAAGACTCTTCGTGCTACAAATACCACGTTCTCACTAGGTCTGTAGAACAAATATCCAAAAGACTGATTTAATGTTTATCTTTTAATTAGCAATTAATTAAATGAATTAAATCAGATAAGGATTACCAAATTAAATTAATCAAATAATTTAATACTAATCATTGCCTACTAAGTTTTCGAAAATAGGGTAAGGGTTCCCATTTATTAATTAATCATAATTACCAAAATTAGAAAACCCTAGAAGATCCCATGCAATTTTCAAAAATAAGGGTGGAGGCTAGGGTTTCTGAAACCCTTGTTGGATTAGGTGTCTAAGCCATGAATAATAATTTGTATTTATCTAATTAATAGTCGCAAAGTCCATTTGGGTTTCCCTCATAGCTAGAGGTTTGACATAAATACCAGGAGAGAGAAAGATTGATTTATTATATGATTAATAAAGCAATAGAAATAAAATAAATAGTTTACTAATATATTATGTTGATAATATATTAATTAGAAACATTATTAATTAATTAGAAATTAATCTAGAATTAAATGGAATTAATTTTATGATTAATTTAATTAATTAAAGGTGCAGGGGCTGAATTGTAATTATTCAATAGTTGAGTAAGTGACAATTATAGCGGGCAGGTGGTTGGCGATTTTAAGGAATGATTTATCCTTAAAATTGAAAATTATATATTAACATAAATAGGTTTGAATTAAATGATAAAGGCTTATCTTGATTTGAATTCAAAAAGGTTTATCTCTAGGGCTTATCTGGTGGCCACCTGGAAACTATAAATAGGGACCCCTGGGTACCTCTTTCTGCTCCATTATTCTGACTCCCTGACTCTCTCTAGATTTTGACCTCCCTAGCTCTTGGGTGTGACTACATTTGAGGCAAGACAATTGTGTTGCTTAACTTGCAAGAAACAACTAAAGGTTAGTTTTTCTTTTATTATTCTTTTAGTAATTTTTGTCTGGCCTTAGGATTTATATTACATGTTCAAAGATAGAAAACATAGATCTAATCTAGGTTGCATGTGAACTTAGAGTTTGAGTTTATAGATTTGCATAAAACCTTTCAACCCTAGCCCAAGGTCGACATCCATGGTGGCTAGGGTTTAATTTCTATAAACCCTAAAATCAATTCTACAATTATAGTTATTCAATAGAAAACAAACAAAGCTCTGATACCACTGATGGATAATAGGCAGACAAATAAACTTAAAACTCTTAAGTTCACATGCAACCGAAGGATCTATGTTTTCTCTAATTGAATCTATAACTAAGAACCCTAAGGCATATATTGAAAATTCTAAAGAAGGTTTTAGAACCACATACCTTTTGGTGATCTCTTGGAAGCAAGAACCACAAATGTCGTGCCTCTAATGGCTCACACCCAAAATACCAGCAAGCAGGAAAACCAGAAAGAGGAGAAGAGTCTCTTAAAAATGGCACACGGTATGGGGTCCTGGGACTCCCTATTTATACCCCAAGTTAATAAGTGATAAGGCTTATACACTGTCTTATTTGAATTCAGATATGATAAGCCTTTTATCATATAATTCAACTCCCTTATCATTACCATATATAACAAATATATATATATATATATATATATATATATATATATATATATATATATATATATATATATATATATATATATATATATATATATATATATATATATATATATATATATATATATATGAGTTGGGTTCAATAGAGAACCAATTTAAAACAAGGAACCAATGAACCAATCGTGTGGTCGGAATGCAAAAGATCGACGGCCAGAAAAACACACTTCGTTTTTTATGTCTTTAAAATTTTTAATCTTATTCTTTTTTCGAAAAAAAAAAACTAAAAAGACCAAAGTTCATAATTTTTCATCCTCTATAAATAGACATCCATATTGAAGTATAAATTTTTTTGTTTTTTTATACTTCAGGTTCGTCCAGATTCACCATGCGAATTTGAACTGAACTGTATTGTTTTATATATATTTATTCACATATAAATGACAATTCTATTCGATTTATTCAATAATTTTTGACCAATCACATGTGAATTTTTAGGAAATCATTTTGAATTTCAGTTAATTTAATTGTATATGACATCAAAAGTATGAAATAGTAAAAATATAAGTGATTTTTCTTGAATTCACATCTGAATCTAAGAATGTTTTTAAAATTTACATAAGTTGTTATTGAATGATTTACAATTATTGAAAAATTTGAATTCAATGACTATTTACATGTGAATTATCTTCCATACAAGTTTAGTACAGTTTATATTTACATTGTGAATTTTAATTGTTTTTTTTAGACATGTTAATTCACATATAAATGGTAATTGTACTTGACTTTTTCAACAAATTTTTATCATCCACATGTGAATTTTAAGCAAATTAATTTGTGAATCTAAATTAATTCATTTGTGTATGATCAAAAGGTTAAAAATAGTGTGCATCTAGTTTTAGATATATTAATTCACATATAAATGATAATCGTATCCCATTTTTTCAGCAATTTTTTTTGATTGGCGTGTAATTTTAAGTAAATTAATTTGTGAATCTTAGTTAATTCAATTGTATATTATCAAAATGTTGAAATTGTAAAGAATATAAACGAATTTATTTAAATTCAATAGGAAAATTTAGTGAGATTCACGTCTGAATCTAAAAGTTTATTTAAATTCACATAAGTTGTTATTGAATGATCAATGATTGTTGAAAAAAAATAATTTCAATGATCATTCACATGTGAATAATCTTCTATAAAACTTGCTATAGTTCAGATTCACATTGATTAACTGTTGTGAATCTGAACAAGATTTTTGATTTTTTTTTCATTTTTACTATGGTGATATGGATGTCTATTGAAAGAGAATAAAAAATTATGAATTTTGATATATTCGATTTTTTATTTCGATAAAAAATAAGCTCTAAAAATAAAAAATAAATAAAAAAAGAAGTGAATTTTTTAGAATTATCCACTACATGTGCGTTCAATTAAAAAATTTACAATCTTATCTTCGGCCGTCGACCATTTGAATTCCGATGCTCATGATTGGTTCCTTGGTTCCTTGTTTTATTTTGGTTCTCTATTGAACTTTTATCTATATATATAGTCGAAAATTACAAGGATATATATCCTTTAATTTTCGTGCAATATATATATACCATAATTATCTATTGCTCAACTATTGAATAATTACAATTCAGCCTTTGTACTTTTAATTAATCCAATTAATCCCAAAATTTATTCTAATTAATTTTTGATTAATCATTAATTAAATATCACTATTTCTAATTAATATATTATCCTCATAATATATTAATAAATTAATATATCTCTCTTTCTATAGTTCATCCTATCCAATTGCTAGGTTTGAGGGCAACCCAAAAGGACTGTGCTGCTATGAATTCAAGTATATGTATCAATTATAGTTATTGTTTAGACACCTAATCTAACAACGACTTGGTGACCTGGAGTTTCCCTAACTCCAAGAACACATCAAGAATAGACCAAACATGCCATAACATTCTTCTAACTACTAGATCTATGCAAATAAAACATCACAACTTTATCACTTACAGAGGTCCAGAACATGGAAAGAAGGTTGTATCTAGGCTGGAGATTCATTCCTTTTACCACCACCTTTCTTCTTCTTCTTCAAGCCAGACTCCTAATGCGAGACAATAAGCTTGAATCACATAAAGGAGGTTAGGGTTCGTTCTAGGGTTTCTCTGAGGATGGAGGCTGGTAAGAGAGGCAGGCATGGGGGTTAATGCCTTTAAATAGGGCTCAACGCTGAAGAATTAGGGTTTTAGCTTTTCGGCGCGTCGCACCATGAAACATAGTTGGTCACATCGTGATCAGTCGTGCTCCGCATGTGGAACTTAAACCGGTCCTACGCACCACTGTCACCATGATGGTAGCGTCGCGTACATCTAAAGTCCTCAAAAGTACATAGGATTAACTCTTTAAAACTTTAAATCTTTTCCTGGAAAACAACCTAAGGACTCTCGGGTTAACCTCGATTCGTCCGGCTCACAGGCTAACATCGTTCCGCCAACACCGTAGGACTCTTAGGCTAACCCCGATCCGTCCGGCTCACGGGCTAATCCCGTTTCACTAACACTTGACATAGTCATAAGAACAAATCCTTTGACTAAGCATTCAACAATAAAAACTATACTAGTCTAACCACACATTCATACCCCATCGGGTATTAGGCTACCTACGCATGCCATGCCATACATAGTATAGCGAAAAAAACTCAGTAGAATCATAAAGTTATAGCACGCACTCGATTAGTGCCTCAACAATCAGCAACTCGAACCACCTAAATCAACATCATGTATAATTTAATGATCTGAACCAATAAAAGGTCAACCCCTTAGCCCATACCTCAAATCCATCAAAGTTTGACCATAAGTCAAACTGATCAAAAAGTCAACGGTCAAAGGTCAACGATGAATGCTTAATGTCAATATACGAGCATCACATCGTGACCATAACCCTTAGCGCTATGAAGAGGCACTATCCAGCAAACAAGATTCGCCAGAGAGCGCACCATGAAACCAAAACGGTGGCGTTGTAATCCTTAAGCAGTCTAATTTCTTATCTTAAGTGTTGAATTCGTTAAGTCAGAGGCTAAGACACTCTAGAAACCATCCATTAAGGCTATTAATGGATAAATATGTAAAATTTATGGACATGCATGTCCAATTCATGTCCAGTCCAAACCTTTGGTCAAAAGAGGTTCAAAACACCAAAAACCATGCATTACTTCAATAGAACTTGAGTATGTTTTCTTCTTTGGTTTAAAGATTCCAGAAATGGTCTAGGAAATAACTTGGTAACTTGGAGTTTCCCTAAATCCAAGAACATATCAAGAATGGACCAAACATGCCATAAAACTCCTCTAACTACTAGATCTATTCAAAGAAAACATCAAGTTTGGAACTTTATCACTTACAAAGGTCCAACGTGGAAAGGAGGCTATATCTAGGCTAGAGATTCCTTCATTGAACCACCACATTTCTTCTTCTTCTTCAAGCTACACTTCCAAGGCAAGAAAAGAAGCTAGAATCACAAAAGGAAGGCTAGGATTCGTTCTAGGGTGTCTCTGGGATGGAGGTTGGTAAGAGTGACGGACATGGGGGTTACTTCCTTTTTAAATATGGCTTAAGGCTTGAGAATTATGGTTTTAGCATTTTGGCATGTCGCGTTACAAAGCATAGCTGGTTGCACCGCGATTAGCTGTGCTCTGCATGCTGGAAGTTAAACCTTCTTACGTGCCGCTATCATCATGAGGGTAGCACCGCAAAGAGCCAAAATCTTCAAAAATACATAGGATTTAACTCTTTAAAACTTTAAATTTATACTTGGGAAATAGGCTTTACATATTTTCTTGTTTTCTGTTGGAGAAACTATTTCCTAAAAGTTCAAACTTTTGCACAAAACAAACAAATAGTATCATGTAGTTTATCTTGTTTATCTATAAAAATGTTTGACATTAAAATATTCTCTGTATCTTAAAACAACTCCATTGTTATGAGAAGATTAACTAACCACTATCTTGGTTGTTTTTCATAGACTCCGTTTATGCATTAATGTTTCTATGCCTTTCATCATTCTCTACTCCTGATAAAAAAAATTCTTGGCATGGAATTGGTTTAGCATTAATCCTTAAATTCAAATCACTAAATAGATATATGGATTTGTATTTCTTGATCCAATTTAGAGATTTCTACTAGAAAATGGAATGCCAGTTGGTCTTTTGCTGCTCCTCTATAGATTAGGTGCATAATTAAATCCCAACATGTTATGTTAGTTCTATTCAAGACCTATTAAGGTCACACCTTCTTCTTGCAGGAAGAGAACCCAAACAAAATCTTACATATAGTTCGATAAGATGTTCTTGACTAATTCAATGTATATTAATCTTCCATTTACCCCTTATAGGAAGAAGAAACAAAAATAATTGTTTCTTGGAGTTTAGTAAGACAATATTTAATAATATATTATAAAATCTAGGAATTGAATAAGAAGTATGTCGAACATGGGCTTTATAGTTCAAAATTCGTAATCAAGACCGCTTTTTGTATCCAACCCAAACTTAACTATTATGGTGTCTTGATCATCTTCCTTATTTTGAAATTTTTGATAATGTATAATTCATACTCTAAGGTACTAACCCCAAAAGATAAGACGAGTGTTGGTGATTTCATCATGCATCAAGACATATCCAATAGGGTCCAATTCCTACATCCAAAACATTTCATTAGATGTGGTGTTCCAATTAGATTGTATTATGAGAAAGTATCAAATTTAGATAAATGATTTCAAAAATTACACTCTCACCACTATGTTACAGTCAAATGGCTTTTATGGACTTACGACGTTGACCCTCTATGTCATTCTATAAGCACTTTATAATATTCAAAGCTTCATGTTCACTTTTAAACTAGTTTAAATAGACATAAAAGTGATAAAGTTGTTCTACCTTCCTAGACATGGTACCATAGCACTTACATTCATTGCTATGTATAACTTATAATAGATCAGTGGCAATTTTACTTGAAGTAGTAAAAAGTTCATAAGCATCCGCATTTAATAAGATGAAAATGAACCAATTTCCTCAAAGTTGGTTTATTTACAATTCTTGTATGAATGGGGTTTTGTTTATGAGTCTCTTGTTAATGTGTTTAATGTAATGTCGCACAATGATTTCAGGGTATAATTGAAAAACTTTGGCATAACAGGTGTGATTGAAAAATATTATATATATCCATTTCATAAAGATCTTAACGTTGGGTAGCAATGATAAAATGACATTATTCAAAATAGAGGCAATCATAGATAAAAGGGACAACCATTGTAACATAATAGTCATGAAAGATTTCATAACATTAAACGGTTTCTAAGACCATTTTGTTTCCGTTAGAAATTGGATTATTTCTAAAGTACAAGACAATATAACTTGTACTACCAATTGGTAGCCATTAAGTTTCTTGATACAGTTTCTGACTTCTCCTAAATCTTATACATTAAAGCAAATGTCTGTATCAAATACCCAAGAACCGAAAAATAGGGAATACTTGGAAATATTAGACTTTCCTTTATAAGCTAAATGAGGTGAATTAACTAATTCCACTTCGAGTACCTCACTTGGTATCCTCCATAGGGTTTCTCTTCTTATTATCAATTCATATAACAATATATTTTCTTCCTTACTTCGAATGACACATATATTTCTTTGATAATTTAATTTCTAATAGATCTATATAATCGTCAAAAGTTAGAACCATAAGTTTTCACTTAGGTCCTACCAAGGCTCAAAAAATGTTGTGGATATAATATGGATTACCAACAAGGGTCATAGAATACACATGCAAATGTTTTGATTATTGGATAATTCAGTTCCAAAGAGAACTTCATGGTATATTGAAACTTCATCTCATGTTTAAGAACGATTATCAAGAAAAGATATTACTAAGGAAGAACTCCATTATTCATTCAATCTATTTTAGAAAAATCTTATGACTAGTTGTCTACGAATATCATGGCTATCTAATAAATACCTAGAAAAGTTCAATTTGACTATTTTTTATATTCAGCACAAACAATTGACAAGATTTCCCAACCGTAATGATGCATCTAAATGCATAAATAATATATGGTTTAATAGGATAATTAAATAAATAGGAATGCATAGCTGGGATACAATGTACCCAAACATGGTGACATCCCAATTTGACATTCAATATATATGGAGTGCAAAGGTCATTACTATTCAATGTGAAAAAAGTAAGTTTTAATTTTTTTTAAATATGTGCAATTGAACTTTGTAGCCAGAGTTCATTGCATTGTAAGAATTAAATGCTAAATTTGTATGAAAAGTGGAATGTTGTCATGACAATCCATTAAAGTTTATAAAGTTCAATGCATTATGTAAATGTGTATGTGAAAAGGTATCCATCAACCAAAGGTTGATGGTTCTAGTCACGACTTGGGAAGAAAAATGTAGTTTAGGAGTAGAATAAGAGTTCTGTGTGTTAGCCATTCTAAAAAATGCATTAAGGATGCCTAAGCTCTCAAATTCAACCATATACATTAGAGTTCGCAACATCAGTCTCAAAATCAAACGGCAGTGATGCCCTAAAATATCATTTACATTATTCCACCCATACATAGAACAACCAGTATGAATAAAATTATGTGGTTACACTATATGCCATCCCAGATATACGTAATACTCTCGATTTGGGTTGTACTTTTTGCTACACACTTCTTTTACTGTAAAGGTTCCTTGTATCTTGTGTTATAATACAAAATGGCTTGATGATAATAATAAGGGTTTAACCTCATATAAATAGAGATACAAAATGGGTCCTTGACCTAACCTAAACCCTAATGGGTATTAACTCTAATCACTAACATCCCCCAGCAGTTTGGTCGAGAGGAGACGATTAAAATGGAAAAATAAACAAAACATAAAAAACATAGATGAAGACAGCGGCAGCGGTGGTGGCAGAGCTCCGACGATGGCGGCTAATAGCGACTGCTTGTCGAAGAAGATGAGAGAAGGAGCAGCGGCCAGATGTGATTCTGTTTTAGAGGAAGAGAGAGACGATGATCATGGAGCTGGCGACAGAGGAGTCCGAAGAAAGTCGACGAGAAAAAGATAGGGCTCGAGCTGAGGCAGATGGGACCAATTCCGGCGAGATCGGCGATTGTTGTGTTCACATAGAGAGAGAGATGATTGTATATCAAAGGTTGCCCGACGAAGAAGGTGTCATCCGATGAAGGCAGACTTGAAGAAGATGTTCGGAGAAGAATAGGCCATGCGAGGAGGATGCAGCTGTAGACGAGACAGTACAAAAAGCAGAAGCCGGTGAATGAGCTCTAGTTTGGTGCCGACAGTTGTATTATTATTGATGAGAAGGGAAATTATTGAACATAAGGAGGGCACCTCCGACGACTATTAGAGAAGGTAGCCGGAGGTGGAAGTCGGCGGTGGCTGGTTGTGGTCAGCAGTAGGGTTTTAACCTTAAACACTGATATCATGTTATAATTTAAAATGGCTTGATGATGATAAATAGGGTTTAACCTCATATAAATAGGGATACAAAATAGGTCATTGGCCTAACCTAAAGCATAATAGGCTAACCTAAACCCTAAAGGGTATTAACTCTAATCACTAACATCTAGTTGGTATATGATGATACTTATCAAAAAAAGGGAACACAACAGATCAAATCAATATGGTGTGATCGAGCCTACTCCAAGAACATAGTCATTGGTCTTTTTCTTAACATGGTTGTGACTATTTGGTAATTTCAATGATTTGTCGCGTTTGTTCATGGGTCTTTCCTTTTCAAAGCTAGATGGAAGGTCGTTCTCACAAGCATGGTCAATAAGATTTCATCTATTTCTCCATAAAACATGCTTACTCTGAGGGAGGGAGAACTTTACTCTCAATCATTTGATTTCACTTCTCTTACACTTTATAAATCGTAACCATCTCTTAACTTAATATTCAATTGTACTCGATTCTCCATACATTTTGCCCCATTCCATCTTTACCATGGCTTTCTCGCCTATGTTCTCATGCTTCCTCCTTTGCGCATTGGTTTCCACAGCAACCGCATTTGACATCACAAAGATCCTTAATCAGTACACCGACTATGCGGCCTTCAATCAGGAGCTGTCTAAGACTGGGGTGGCCGAAGAGATCAACGAGCGCAAGGCTGTCACAGTCTTGGTTGTCAAAGATGACGTAATGTCACAAATCACCAGCCAAAAAGAAGTGTCCGTTGCAGATATCATGAGGATTCATGTCATCCTTGACTACTATGATTCTGCAAAGATCAAGGCGCTCACTGATGAAACTACATTAACCACGTTGTACCAGACCACCGGCTCCGCTTATAAAGAACAAGGGTTTATTACAGTAAGCAAGGAACATAATGAGATCAAATTGGGTTCAGCTATTTCTGATCCTCAAATGACCGCTAAGGTGAATAAGGTTGTTACTTCTGTCCCTTACGATATTTCGGTTATAGAGATTTCGTCGCCCATCATCCCCGTTGATGTAGAGTCTTCAGACGCACCCTCAGACTCTTCAAACCCACCCTCGGAATCATCACCGTCACCCCCACCGTCGGTATCATCACCGTCACCCCCACCGTCGGTATCATCACCGTCATCAAGCCCGAATCAATCTCCATCCAGCAGCCCTGCAGGTTCATCTTCAGGCATTACAGCTGCGCCAGTACCGGCTCCTTCTCAAAACCAGAAATATAAAAATGGAGATGCACCAGCTCTTTCTCCTTCTGACGCAAATGCACCATCATCTGACGATGCCGACGCTGACGACGATGGAGATGACGTTGCCGCAGATGCACCATCTGACGATGACAAATCTAGCTCTTCACGAAATGCTATCGTTTCTGGTGTCATGCTCTTGGCTTCGTTCGTTGCTACTTTGTAATGTTTGGAGGGAACGGAAGGACGTATAGAATAATGGAGTAATAAAAGGAACCAGTGGAGGATCCTTGAATGTGTTTATCGAAATCTTATGCATGTGTATTCTCCGGCATGGATTAGGAGGCGTACCGTCAAACGGATAAACAACAAGGGTTTCACCATTCGGGCGTGGTTTTCAGGTGTCTTCTAGGATAATTCTTGGAATGTGCCTCTAAAGGCACTAACTTGAATAGTCTTTCATTCTAGACAATGCACGTAATTTACAATCTTGCAATTTTTTTTGTGTTTTTGAATAAAAAACTATTCTACTTGCATGATGAGTTATGATCACGTATTCTACTATTGATCACAAGCAATAATTCTTTAAACAACATGCCAACAAAGTTGAAAACACAAGGAAAAGGCCTGCGACTAATGTTATTAAACTGATTGTTAGGAAATAGACCTAAATCTATAGCCTATTGCCCAGGAATAATAACGAGAATATAAATGCGGAAATATAAACACAAAGAATCGACACAGAGATTTACGTGGTTCGGTCCAAGATGACCTACGTCCACGGGCAGGAGAGAGTATTCTTTATTCCAGAGCTAAATACAGGTGTTACAGAGCATACCTAGATTGCTAGTAAATCGGCCTCTTCTGACTACTGACTTCAGACTTTACGACCTGACGGCTAACTAAAACCCTAATGACCAGCCTTTATATATATAGGCATTACAAGAAACCCTGGCCGTACCCTAGCTGTTCACGGCCCACGCGACGCGGGCACTTAATGGGCCGCGGCGCGCGTGTTTACAGTTCATCCGGGTTTTAATTCCCAATTCACTATTTAACAATCTCCACCTTGAATTGCGAATTCAACATAGCTCCACCTCGCTCTAGAAACCAAAAAACTTCCTCTCGTCTCTTGTCAGGTTGCCCCGTAGGGACTTACCTCCTGCGAACATCAACCAAGTTCAAGCATAGCTCGAACTTCTCCTTGGGTAACGACTTCGTCAACATATCTGCCGGATTCACCTTGGTATCGATCTTCAAGATTGAGAACTTGTCTTCTTCAACTATGTCACGAATGAAATTTAACCGGATATCAATATGCTTTGTCTTTTCATGATAAACCGGATTCCTCGCTAAACACAAAGCGCTTTCACTATCACAGTTCAAGACAGGCTTCTCCACCTTCAACCCAAGACTCTCCACCAAACCATGTAGCCAGATACACTCCTTTATACCTTCAGTCATTGACATGTATTCCGCTTCAGTTGTAGACAAGGCAACAGTAGGCTGTAAAGTTGACTTCCAACTGACTGCACATCCAAACAAAGTGAAAATATAAACACGTGAGCGATCTCCTTTTCACTAAGTCGCCACCATAGTCTGAGTCTGCATATCCCACCAAGTTACTATGAGTATTATCACCATAGACCAGACAAATATCCTTAGTCCCCTTCAAGTATCGCAAGATCCACTTGACCGCTTCCCAGTGAGCTTTCCCAGGATTACTCATAAACCTACTAACCACACTAACTGCATGTGCTAAATCAGGTCTAGTACAGACCATAGCATACATAAGGCTTCCAACTGCACTTGAGTACGGAACTCTACTCATATAGTCTTTTTCCTCATCCGTAGTTGGTATAGTACTTCTGTTTAATTTAAAATGCGCTGCCAAAGGAGTTCCAACTGGTTTTGACTGATCTATACCGAAAGACTGCAAGACTTTCTCAATATATTTCTGCTGAGAAACATATAACAACCCCGCTTTCCTGTCTCTCTGAATCTCCATCCCCAATATCTTCTTTGCTGCACCCAAATCCTTCATTTCAAACTCACTTGCAAAAAGCTGCTTCAAGTTATTAATTTCAGCCATCTCCTTGGCTGCAATGAGCATATCATCAACATATAGCAACAGATAAACAAAGGACCCTTTGGACAACTGCTTCAAGTAGACACAATTATCAAACTGATTCTGAATGTAGCCATGCGAAGTCATAAACGAATCAAATCTCTTGTACCACTGTCTAGGAGACTGCTTCAAACCATAAAGAGACTTCTTCAACAGACACACATGATCCTTATTAGAACCCGGAAAACCCTCAGGCTGTGACATATATATCTTCTCCTCCAAGCTTCCATGAAGAAATGCAGTTTTAACATCGAGCTGCTCAAGCTCCAGATTAAATGCACTCACCATAGCCAAAAGAACCCGAATTGACTTGTGCTTCACGACCGGTGAGAAAACCTCGTGATAGTCGATCCCTTCCTTTTGAGAAAATCCCATCGCCACTAACCGTGCCTTGAACCTTGCGGGTTCAACCCCTGGAATTCCTTCTTTCTTCTTAAAGACCCATTTGCATCCAACCGGTTTGACTCCTTTTGGTAATGGAACAAGATCCCACGTTTCATTCTTCTCAAGAGATTGCATCTCTTCATTCATCGCCATCAACCAGCTTGATCCTTCTTTACTTGCCACCGCCTCTTTGTAGGACCGAGGCTCATCAGTACCAATGTTTTCACCAACAGCTAGTGCATATGCAACAGAACCAATATCACCATTAGTGACACATGTAGCATATCTAGCTGGAGTCTTCGTGTTCCTTTTCTCTCTTCTCCTTGCTATAGATTCATCCTCATTGTTCTCACCATCGGCCTCAGCATCACCAGACTGATCCTCATTGGGCTGTTCATGAGTTTCATCACGTCTATGCTGATCATCACTGACATGCTGTTCTTCATTTATCACCATTCTGTCTGGAATTTGTGTGACAAACTCCACCTTCTGGTTGGCACCCTGATCTTTCCCTACATGACTTGTATCACCTCCTCTTTGGTTCACCATAGCAGATTCATTAAAGGTTACATCTCTGCTATTAATAAATTTTGGAGTTCTCCCTTCTTCTGTACACCACAGACGATAACCTTTCACTCCATGTGCATACCCTAGAAATATGCACTTCATTGCCCTCGCCTCAAGTTTACCATCATTAACATGAGCATAAGCCGGACAACCAAATATACGTAAACCAGAATAATCAGAGTGTTTTCCAGACCATACCTCTTGAGGAGTCTTAAAGTCGATTGCAGTTGATGGTGATCTGTTCACCAGATAGCAAGCAGTATTAACCGCTTCCGCCCAGAATTTCTTTGATAAATCAGCATATAAGCGCATACTTCTAGCACGCGCTAACAGTGTTTGGTTCATCCGTTCCGCCACTCCGTTCTGCTGTGGTGTGTGCCGTGTAGTGTGATGCCTCACTATACCTTCCTCCTTGCAGAAGTTGTCAAACGGGGCATTGCAGAACTCCAACCCATTGTCAGTTCTGAGTGTCTTGACAGATTTCCCGGTCCGTTTTTCAATCATCTTCTTCCACTCCTTGAACTTCCCAAACACTTCGTCTTTAGTCTTTAGAAAATAAATCCAAACCTTCCTTGAGTAGTCATCAATGAAAGTCACAAAGTATCGATGACCGTTATGAGACTCGACCGGAGAGGGACCCCACAAATCTGAATGAATGTACTCCAGGATTTCCTTGCTTGTGTGTTTACCCGAACTAAACTTCACCCTGCGTTGCTTGCCTTTGACACAAGCTTCACAAAACTTGAGTTTTCCCGTTAGCTCACCACCGAACAACCCCTATTTACTCAGAATTAACATACCCTTCTCACTCATATGTCCCAACCTTCTATGCCACAACTCTATCTTATCATTACTACTCTCTAAGGATTGAGAAATCGCCACTGTTCCCCTAACCGAATTTCCTTCTAAGACAGGAACCCCACTTTTCTGCACCTTTCCTTTCATAACTACTAGAGAGCCCTTGGTGACCTTCACCCAGTCATCCTCACCAGAGTATTTCAACCCATTCTTTGCTAAAGTAGTAAGAGAAATTAAGTTCTTACGAAGATCCGGAACATACCAGCAATCAAGCTTTCTGACCATACCATCGTGCATCATAATTTGTACCGTACCGCTTCCTTTGACCTGAGCAACCCAATCATCACCCAACTTCACCGTTCCTTTCAAGTCTCTAAAAGATTCGAACCAGTCACGATGGAAAGTCATATGATAAGATGCCCCAGTATCCAAGACCCAAGCATCAACAGAACTAGATGTACAAACAGTCAACACATCGCCTATGTCTTCTTCTTCAGAACCATCCTGAACAATAGTCGCACTGCCATTGTTGTTATTTTCTCCCTTCCCCCCTTTCAGCAATGGACAATTTCTCTTGAAGTGACCCTTCTCATTGCAGTTATAACACTTGACTTTTGCAGAAACTTTCGATTTCGAACGTGACTTACTCCGATTTCCACCATCTTTCTTATCTGATGTCCTTCCTCTGCCTACGAACAGACCTGAGCCGGATGTCTCCTCATTCCCAGAAACTCTACGTTTGAGTTCCTTGGACAACAGAGAATTAGACCTGGCAATGGAGCGGGTTTGGAGCGGATCGGCATTGATCCAAACCCGTTTATCAAATTTCAAAAGTTAACCCAAACCCGATCTGTAACCCGCAGGGTTTTGAATAATAAAACCCATACCCTTATCCACCGGATCAACGGATACCCAAACCCGATCCGTAACCCGCATTGTAACAAATATAACATGAATCACATTTTTGCTCAATACTTATAAAATAATTTTTTCATAATAAAACAAACGTCTAATATAGCTTAATACTTAAAATAACAATTCCAAAACAAAACAAACGTCTACTATTGGAAACATGCATGAGAAAATGTAAAAGTTAATTAATTTATATATAATAAATTTATTTTAATATAATTTTATACGGGGCGGGTTATTAACGGAGCGGGTCGATAGTGATCCAAACCCAACCCTTTTACTTAAAGGGTTAACGGGTACGGGTCGTTAGCGGGTTAACGGATTATAAATAACGATCCAAACCCATATATTTTGCACGGGTTTGGAGCGGATCAGGGTCAAAACCCGCTCCATTGCCAGGTCTACAGAGAATCCTTCACATCATTCACAGTAATTGTTGTTCTTCCATACAACATAGTATCAACAAAATTCTCATGTGAATTCGGCAGTGAACATAACAAAATAAGGGCTTGATCCTCATCATCAATCTTTATTCCTACTCCTTGAAGATCTAGAATAATACGATTGAAAGAATCAAGATGGTCTTTTACTTGAGTACCTTCTGCCATCCGGAAAGTGTACAACCGTTGCTTCTGATACAGCCTATTTGTCAAAGAACTGTTCTGATACGTATCACAGAGCTTCTTCCAAATACCGGCAGCAGTGGGTTGATCAACAACTTCCCTCAACACCTCATCAGTCAAGCTCAAAAGAATAGCACTATGTGCTTTCCCCTCGATCTCCTTCTCCACAGCATCTGTTGTGTCCTTTGTATATTCTCCTTCCACTGCAACTACGCATCCTTGTTGAACCAGAAGAGCCTTCATCTTAACCTTCCACAAAGTGAAATCATTCGAGCCATTGAACTTCTCCAAATCGAACTTGTGAGATGACATCTTCAATCAACCGATCCTTGTAGTCTTTGATAAACAAGTAAATCCGAAACTGCTTACTGCTCGTCGTCGCCGCGGCGCGGACTTCAATAGGGCGCGACGCGATATTGAACAGACGCGGTCAAACAGACGAGATCCTTCAACAGGCGCGACGCGTTATTTCAAAAGGCGCGACGCGGCGTAGCCGTAAAACCCTAGATCTACTACCGATTTCAATCAACCAGAACTACAACCAGATCTAAAACACGCAGACCTAAAACCGCAAATAACCACAGATCTATAGCACTACAGATCTGAAACCGCGGCTCTGATACCACTTGTTAGGAAATAGACCTAAATCTATAGCCTATTGCCCAGGAATAATAACGAGAATATAAATGCGGAAATATAAACACAAAGAATCGACACAGAGATTTACGTGGTTCGGTCCAAGATGACCTACGTCCACGGGCAGGAGAGAGTATTCTTTATTCCAGAGCTAAATACAGGTGTTACAAAGCGTACCTAGATTGCTAGTAAATCGGCCTCTTCTGACTACTGACTTCAGACTTTACGACCTGACGGCTAACTAAAACCCTAATGACCAGCCTTTATATATATATGCATTACAAGAAACCCTAGCCGTACCCTAGCTGTTCACGGCCCACGCGACGCGGGCACTTAATGGGCCGCGGCGCGCGTGTTTACAGTTCATCCGGGTTTTAATTCCCAATTCACTATTTAACACTGATAAAACAAAAATGATCAAGGAGGCAGGCTGGGCTTCAATGGCAAATAATGGCGAGTCTTGTGTACGTACTGAATATATATACGCTGACCTTTATACCGCGACACAGGATACCTGACGGCAATTGCAAATTAACTACGTGAATGAAATTGATTTAAGTAATCGTGATTGTATTGTTGATTTAAAGGTATGTGATTTCATGATTTTATGGAAACTAATCAACAAAAACCAGCATCCTTCATCATGGCAACCTCACTCCTTTTGAAAGGGTTTTAAAAAGCGAGACTATGACCAAATCCTTCATTATAAAAATATTTATCCCTCTCATGCAGGCAGGTGCCTGATCGTTTCAATGGACTAACAACACAAAATCTCAAGCCCTAGAGAGGAATCACGGCCTGCCAAGATGCTAGCATTATAAGTATCTTGAAATAAATTTCTTGATATGTTAGAAATAGGAGGAAAGGACATGAATGATAAGAGTTTGTGGATATCTTAGTGGATCGATATTCAGTTTCCTTAAATGGCAATCCAACCCTGTGCATGTATTACAAATCTCAAGATAGAATAGGCAACAAGGGGCATTTTGTGTTCAATTCTTAGTCACAAAAACAGAACATTCTAGATCATGTGTATGCAATGTTTAAATTCATAGGGTGGTGTATTTCTATACTATATATACCCACAAAACCTATAAAATGGATAAGAATAACGAAATAACGGTATTCGAAGAAGTAACACACAACGAGTGGCGTATCAAAGGCACTACACTTAAAAGGGCTCTGATGTGTCCAAAGTTGTTGATGATTTGTTACCTACTAGAAATTCCTAAAGCGCTTTAAAGGTGTTTAGATTTGAAGGGATAGCAATTAGGTCTGTTTAATTTGGCAAAGTTAAATCCATCCTGGCCTTATACTTATCTGTCATTGGAAGGGGCTCTACGCCTTGATCAAGGTACTTTTAATCCATCCTGGTTCATGAACCATGTCCTGCTTTTCGACACAACATTCCCTTCTCGTACTTTTAATTGTGACACTTATATTTTGGGTTGAAATTTTTGTTCTTTTTGATAAAATTAATATTTAGAAAAAATAATGATTAATAAAATTAAATAATTTAATTAAATATAAACAAATAAATAACTTATAGTTTAATTGAATAAATTTATATCGGTGAATTATAAAGTTTTAAGTTTAGTAGAAAGTTAAATAAGAGGTAAAGAGAATATTTTAGTGATGATTAATTATTTTTGTCCAAGTTTGGAAAACATGAGTTTTACATGAAAAACCATATTTAGGGTAAATAGTTTGAATGTTAAAAGTAAAGTGTTATAAGTGTTGAATTGTCAAAGATATTATAAGAACATAACACCATTTACCTCCTCTCATTTAGCGATGCAAACGGAGGCATGTATTCATGGAGGCAGTAATCTCCGCCTGCGCACCCGAACTTGATCCTCACATCCATCCCCGCCTCTACCGTGTCTAATGTCGACTGGTTTGGGTAAAACTATCTCCCTCGGGTATGGAAAACCTGATGGATACCCGTTTAGTAGTATTTTTTTTTTTTTGTAAATTTTAAAAATATTAAAAGCATAAACAATAATCAGTACAATTAAAATGTTTAACTATTCATACTTCATTCTCATAAATGAGAAAATAAAAAATTACAATTACAAATTCCACTTACATGGTCTTGTTACTCAAACCTAAGTATCAAAATCCGCAACACTTGGACTCGATTCTGTTGAGTGTGAAGCCACTCTTGTGGTTTTCAAAGATTGTTAGGTGAAAGTTTGAATGAAGATTTTCAAATGTAGGAAGATTTGGTAGCCTCTTTTGTTGAAGGCAATATATTCCTTGTTCATATTGAATTTCATTCACATTCTCATGCCTATAAATACAAGGCTGCATAACTCACCCATTGTACCACACCACAACAATGTAGTTGAATATAAATTCCTAGTTACTCGCCGTGGACGTAGGTCAGTTTTGGACCGAACCACGTTAAATTCTTGTGTTCTTAATTTGTGAGCTGAGTGTGTGAGTTTCGTGTTCGTATGCTAAGTGTCTCGATCCTAACAAGTGGTATCAGAGCCTTGGTATAGCTCTAGAGAGTGATTTTCTGTTTTTGGGTCGAAAATTTTTTGTCTCAAAAACGATTTTGGTTTACGCCGTTGGAAAGGTCTCGTTCCGCAGATTCCGAAAATATATTTTTTCGAATTTTTTGAGCGTCGGAAGACCTCCAAATCACCGGTCAAAGTTGGTCAAAACGCGCCGGAAAGTTGGCCGGAAAAACCAGTTCACCGGAGAAGACGACACTGTAGCGCCGAAGTTTCGCCAGAGAAGACGACACTGTAGCGGTACCTAAAGTTCCAGAATTTGCAAAACAGGTCCCTGAGGTTCCAGAATTTGCATAACAGGTCCCTCAAGTCCAGAAAATTGCAAAACAGTCCCTGAAGTTCCAGAAGAAAATTACAGTTTGGTCCTTGAACTTCAGGAAAACTGCAGTTTAGTCTCTGAACTTCAGGAAAATTACAGTTTGGTCCCTGAACTTCAGGAAAAGTGCAGTTTAGTCCCTGAACTTCAGGAAAATTACAGTTTGGTCCCTGAACTTCAGAAAAAGTGCAGTTTAGTCCTTGAACTTTCAGAAAACTGCAGTTTAGTCCCTAAACTTCAGGAAAATTGCAGTTTGGTCCCTCAACTTTGTCAAAGTCGCAAAACAGTCACTCAAACATTTGTTTTGGGCAGTTTAGCCAGAAAATAATTTGGGTGGAGATTATATTTTGCAAATAACGAGCCAAGAACAGTCGTTAAGTTCAGACAAGGCTTCGTTTAGTGAAGATTGAAAAGTTGGTGGAAGATGCAGATTGAGGCATTATGTGTCAGAAAGTTCAAGATGTCGTATTGGTAAAGGGAGAAAATTAGATAATTACAGAAGATCAGACGTTCAGACAAATCCAGCGATGATCAGAGTTTCAGGGGTTCAAGAACAGATCATGGGATGAACAGATCAAGTAATTAAGAGAAAATCCGTTTTTGGTAGATCCAGCAGTGATTAAAAAGTCAACAGACTTAGGTGTAATCACGGGATCAGAAAGTTCGGTGTTATTCATGACGTTGAGGTGTGGACATTCTTTAGAGTCGATGTCCAAATAGAGGAAATTCTGCTTCTGAGAATGTGTCTGGGTTTGATGCATTGGGACTCAGTGGAAGGCAGTGAAGACTCTTGGGTCAAGAATTCTGGTGCTTCATTTCATGCTACCTACAGCAGTGAAGCACTGCAGAATCTAAAAGGTTGAGACTTTGGAAAGGTAAGACTTGTGAATGATGAATGTTCGCTGTATATGGTCGGATTACCGTCTGAGGGAGTGACCGTCCCAGTTCAGAAGAGAAACAAAGTCCGGTTCACAGAATCTCATGGGCAGAAGAGGGTGACCGTTTGCAAATAGGAAGCCTAGAGCTACAAGGGAAGATTTAGGTTGAACGAGCGTGAAAGGTTCAGAAAAATCAGTCGAAGGATATTGTGGCAATGAGAGCACAGAGTATTGTTTCAGTTGCAGGGTTTTGCAACAGTGGGAGCATAGGTCGTGTTTCAATCATAGGTCCAGGACGACAGTGGATTTAGAACCAGTTTTCAGCTGTAAAAGTCTCTCCGATTTTGATAACTTGCTAAATATGGAGAGTGTTGTTATTTGTTCTCAGGTTGTTCCAGGATTCGGTAGTTCGTTTTCAGTGGGAGCCGATAGGGACAGAGAACGGGTCAAGGGCAGTTTAAGTCATGACAAACATGTTGAAACTCATGGGAGTTTTAACGGGCCTTTCAGGTTAACTGATGAGAAGGCCGGGGTAACTAAGAAGGAGTTTACGGAAATACAGATGCACAGTTGAAGCACAGGTGAAGATTGTTCCGTGGCTTCAAGTGGCAGATTGTTGAGTGTGAAGCCACTCTTGTGGTTTTCAAAGATTGTTAGGTGAAAGTTTGAATGAAGATTTTCAAATGTAGGAAGATTTGGTAGCCTCTTTTGTTGAAGGCAATATATTCCTTGTTCATATTGAATTTCATTCACATTCTCATGCCTATAAATACAAGGCTGCATAACTCACCCATTGTACCACACCACAACAATGTAGTTGAATATAAATTCCTAGTTACTCGCCGTGGACGTAGGTCAGTTTTGGACCGAACCACGTTAAATTCTTGTGTTCTTAATTTGTGAGCTGAGTGTGTGAGTTTCGTGTTCGTATGCTAAGTGTCTCGATCCTAACAGATTCATCATTTGCTATCACTTCAAACTTTGCAAGATATTTTTTTATATTTGAATGTGTACCTAGCAATAAATAAACGTAAGTACTTTTTCAAAATATTTATGATAAACCACAGGCACCTCTAGTGTAATTTACTGTTGTTGTTGTTGTTATTATCATCATTATTTTTAATAATAGAGTTTTAATTCTTGAAATCGATTTCCTATATAGAATTTATATATTTTTCTTTAAAATACGAAAATAAAATAATTGGTGTTAATTATTAACACTAAACAGAAAAATGGGGCATTACATGAACTCCACATATATCTTACATGGTATCAGAATCGGCCCTTGATACCTCGTGTCCTAACATATCTTTGTCTATCATCGTCGAGCCTTTGTCTCTGATGGAGAGTGTTAGTGTATCACACATTGATGTGATACGGTCCTATAAGTATCTATATATGTTGGAGTCTTCCCTCTCTCTATAAGAGTTCTTTTGGAGAGACAATATTGTATTTCACATTCCACATATCCACATATATGTCGCAATTCGAGAAAGGAAAATAACAAGACATGTGCTTTAACACATTTACATGGAATTTAGGAGTATGTTTTGGGGTGTGTTACGTGTTATGTTATTATTAAACCTTTATTTTCCATCAAGCTTTCCGATAATGGTTTTGGGTTGTGTTATGTATCGTGTTATTTTTAACTCTTTCTTTTCACTTAATTTGTAAATATATATCGTAAGTATATGTGGAGCCTAATATTGTCTCTCCAAAAGAGCCCTTGTGGAGAGAGAGTGTGAGACTTCAACATATATACAAACTTATAAGACCGTGTCGCACCAATGTAGGATACACTAACACTCCCCTTAGAAACGTAGGCTCGATTAGGTTACATGGGTGCGAGACACTGGCTCTGATACCATGTGAATTGGTATTATCTCGTAACAAGTCTGTAAACTAACAACCAAATAATAAAAAGCAGCTAGGGTTTCATATTATTATCAAAGAGAAGTACAAAGTACAATGAAGGGAAAATACAAAATATATAGATAAGAAATTAGGGTAAACCTAGCTAAAATGGGCTAAACATAAAGTCCGAACAAAAGGAGCCCGATAAATTGATCTCAATATGTTTTGTACGCTCGTGAAACATCGAATTCTTGGCAATCAATATAGCACTCTCTTTGTCACAGTGCAATGGGGTAGACTGAGAAAGATGAACACCCATATCTGCAAGAAGCCATCGCAACCAGGCAATCTCACAAGTGGCAATAGTCATGGTTCGATACTCAGATTCCGTAGAAGATCATGAGACAACATCCTGTTTCTTGCTTTTCCATGAAATCAACGAATCTCCAAGAAAAACACAATACCCAGTAGTGGACTTGCGATCATAAATATCGCTATCCCAATTAGCATCACTATAGGCACGCAGCGCAATAGAGGATGTGGAAGGGAACACAAGGCTGTGGAACTGAGTACCACGAAGATATCTCAAAATACGAAGGACAGCTCTCCGGTGAACAGTAGAAGGGGCAGTGACAAATTGGCTAACCACATGAACCGCATGAGCAATATCTGGTCTGATGACAGTGAGATAAACCAAACTCCCCACAATGGTACGATAGAGACTCGTATCTGATAAGCGAACATCATCAGTTGGAGAGTACTTGGCATTACTCTCTAGAGGCGTATCAACTATCTGGTTATCCGTAAGTCGAGAACGATCAAACAGATCTGAGATATACTTCTCTGAGATAAAAGACAACCCTTTGGAGATTGAGCAACTTCAATCCCCAAAAAATAACGCAGCAAACCCAAGTCTTTCATAGTAAAACGATAAGTCTGATCACGTTTCAAAGACTCTATACCATCATGATCATCACCGGTAATAATCATGTCATCAACATATAAGGAAAGAAGGATCTAACCTGTACTCGCACATCTGACAAAAAAAGGCAGAATCATGATTACTAGGATAAAGGCAAAGCGAAGTAATCACCGTAGAAAATTCTCAAACAAAGCACAAGGGGCTTGTTTAAGACCATACAATGCCTTTCGAAGTTGACAAACGTCTCCTGGCTGGTGAGCAATGCCTGGGGAGAAGACATGTATACTTCCTCATGAAGATAACCATTCAAGAATGCATTCTTGACATCCATATGATAAATCTTCCATTTCCTAATGGAGAAAACAACAATCAAAGTACGCACAGTCGTCATTTTTGCAATAGGAGCAAAGGTCTCCTCATAATCCATACCATACTTTTGCGAGTATCCTTTCGCAACAAGTATGGCTTTATAATGCTCAACAGACCCATCAAACTTTGTTTTGATCTTATATACCCAATGACAACCAATCATGTACTTTCCAGGTGGAAGAGGAACCAAAATCCCATGTATTAATCTGATGCAGAGCTGCGAGTTCCTCAGCCATAGCGTTCTGCTAAAGGGGATCAGAGGCTGCCTCTTTATAGGACGTTAGCTCAGAGAGAAGATGAACATTAGTAATAAAAGAAGCAAAGGCTGGTGAGTAAGAAGAGTAAACAAAATCTGGAAGTTTGGTGGACATCCGCTGGCGAATAGGCCTCAATGATGGAGGATCTTGATGAACGGTAGGCGGAGGATCATCGGCAAGAGGCGGATCAGCGGTGGGAGGAGGATCAGCGGTAGGAGGAGGATCATCACTGTCGGCAGTAAAGACAGCTTCTCCCCAGAAAATATTAGAAACTTGACAAGATAGTAGCAAGGACCGTGCGGTTTCTAAGACATGTCGATGTTTTCTTTCGGCAACACCATGAGGACTGATGTACAGTTCCATCAAATGCCAACAACTCAGTAAAGGCATTAGAGGTAAACTCCCCTCCCAAATCATAACGAAAACATTTTATGATAGCGGAGTGTTGGGTTTTGATAAGGGCTCGAAATTTGTAACGCCAAGACATGTTTTATTATGTAATTATAATAAAAGGGTAAATTGGTCATTTTACCTTGGAAGGGTAATTTGGTCTTTTGGACAGAAAAGGATTTGCCTTGTAATAATATTTTGAGTTGTTGACTTAAAATGTTATAAAAATCTGATTTTGTCATAAATTTTGTTAATTGTGGCAAAGGTTCAATAAATGCAACTCCAGGGACTAAACTGCAATTTCTGGAGGTATAAAAGGATGGAAGCTTCTCCCATATGTGCAGATTTTCGAGAGGCTACGGGAGAGGGTTTTCCTTGTGTGATTTCTGCAAAACTTGAAGAATTCTTGAAGGTTGAGGTTTGGAAATCGGATTATAGCTTTGAATTGAAGAATTGGAGGCTTTGGAGGTAAGTATTCCAAGTTCTAGCCTATGTTGTTCTTGGTGGGTTTTTGGGACTAAACTGAAATCTATAATTTCAGTGAAGTCTAGGATGTTTGTGTATGATTTCTGCATTTAAACATGTCCAATTGATAAGAACTTAACATTGAAACCATTGAAATTGTTGAATTTGAAGTTTTGGGGTTTTTGGAACTAAGAACCCTAATCCTTCCTTTGATTGATTGAGTTGGTTTCAATGGTTAAAAACCTTGTGTTAATGGAGGGTTTTAGCCAGGGAATAAACCCCAAATGATTAAGAACAGCATTAAGAGCTTAATAGGCCAAAACTGCATGCTACAATGCAAAAATCGCGACTGGTCTGGAAGCCTGCCCAGGCGCGGTGCGCCCCAATCTAGGCGCAGTGCGCCCTCCAGGCTGGGGGTTCAAAACGCTAACTTTTGTTTGGCTTGTCCGATTTACCTCAAACTTGAACCATAAGTCCCTAATGGTTTGAAAAGTCTGGGAAAAATACTAAATTGAGTTTTCGACTCCTCGGGGGCACCGTAGAACAATACGAGTGTCTCGGTAAAACGTATAATTTGTGAAAATATGGTAAATGGAAAGTTTATCATCTAGACATTGTTTGTAATGATATTATATTGAGCTCTTATGCATTAGAGTCAATTAGAATGGTTGTTAACCTATAATCATTTTGAAAATGAACGAAATTATAGGTACGGGACAAAATATTGTGGATTACATTAGAAGGCAAGAAACAACAAGAGCTAGTGGTAGCAAGCAACAAGGTGAGTAATCTTAACTATATCTAGTGTGATATACGATGATTACAATGGCACTACTTGAAGTAGTTGAATACAAGACAAGGGTAGAATACCCAAACGATATGCGGATATAATATTGGATTGAAAGTCCAAATAGTGCGGCCTATATGGCTATGATTTCTGGTGCGGTCTTAGGGCCATGATTTTGGGTTATTGAACCTAAATTGGTGCGGCCTCCGGGCTATGATATAAGCGATGAAACAACCGGTGCGGCCTTCGGGCTATGATAAATGATAAAACTGTTGGTGCGGCCTTAGGGCTATGACTTGACTATTCTAAATGTGTTGGTGCGGCCTATATGGCTATGATAGATGGTGCGGTCAGTGATGACTATGACTTATGGGGCAGAATCTGTTTAAGAGTTTAATTGTTATTAGTCTCTTATATATGCTTGTTTATTTGCTTGATTACTCACTGGGCTTTATATCTCATAGTTTGTTTGACATGTCCCTGCAGGTGAGCGTGATCCCGCTAAGGTAAAAAGATAAAGTCCGTGACTAAGGACTTAGGATTGTGAAGTGACAGCCCGGCTTAAAGGATGTATAATATTTATATGTGTTGTAATCCTTGATACACTTGTACCTGTATGTGTTAACTAATACCCCTATACTTATGGTTTGATTGTAAAATATATGGTTTGAAAAAAAAAATTAAGGGGTGTTTTGTTAATAAGTCGGGTGTTACAATTTGGTATCAGAGCCGTGGTTTAAGTGAACTAGGTGTCTTAGATTAGATTCCTGGACTTAAACCTTGAGAGAAAAACAGACAAATGGACTGTTAGATATATATAAGTTTGTTATTATATATGTAATCTAACGGTTTGTTGAATTTTGAAGTATGAGAAATACAAGAAGTAATCCCACTGGTGCAAATTCAGGGCGTGGAACCTCAAGGAGTGGACCAGCCCGTTCGCAAAGCTCTGCGGGACGAAGAGCAAGAGCACCAGTAAGGGAACCGGTAGGAGAAAATCCACCTGATATACGGGCAATAGTGGCTGATGTGGTGAGGGGGTTGATGCCTACGCTAATGAACAACCCAAACCCAAGTGAAGTGGCTGCAAAAAGAATTCATGATAAACAGCCGGAAGATGAAAGTCAAGGAGAAAGTCATGCCCGTTTAGAAAAAGACAAACAGGGCGGGGAAGCTTCTACAAAGAAAGTCGGATGTACTTACAAAGCTTTCCTTGGTTATAAACCAAAAGAATTTTTGGGGACAGATAATCCGGTCCAAGCTATGGAGTGGATAATGCATATTGAGAAGGTGTTTCGAGTCAGCAAATGTGCTGATGATGACAAGGTAGAATTTGCCACAAATCAACTCACAAGCAGTGCATTACATTGGTGGCAGATTTACTACAAGTCATTGGGTATTGATTCAACTCTATCGGTACCTTGGGAACAATTCAAGACCAAGTTCAATGAGGAGTATTGTTCAGAGGTAGCCATAAAGAGGTTAGAGGATGAATTTCTGCATATGGAACAAGGTTCTCAAACTGTCCAAGAATATACACTGAGCTTTCTGGAGAAAGCAAGATTTGCGAAACACCATGTCAATACCGAAAAGAGGAAGATTGATAAGTATGTTTGGGGGCTGACGACCCGAATCAGAGAAATTGTACAACCACTGAAATTGTCTACTTTCCGGCAAGTGGTGGATCGAGCCACAGAAAGGGAGACAAAATTGAAGTGACAAGAAGATGAAAAGAAAGTCATGGAAACTAAAAGAAAGGCGGAAGACCAAGGTTGGACGCCTCAGAAAAAGTCGCAACAAACTGGGTCTAAGGGTAAAGGCCAGAAAGACGAAGGAAAGTGGTGTGAGAAGTGTAGAAAAAGGTACTCTGGGAGTTGCCGGGTCAACACTACATCTGCAAATTGCCGAAATTGTGGAAAACCGGGGCATGATGCTAGCAACCGTCGGGCGGAGCGTAGGTGTTTCCAATGCGGAGCTACAGATCATCTTCGCCTGAACTGTCCCGAGTTGAAATCTGGAGCAATTAGTGATAGATCAAGGAGTGACCAGGGCGGAAAGAAAGAGGAGGTGAAGAACCGAGGAAGATCGGTAGCCTCGCGAGCCTTTCAAATGACCGTGGATGAAGCTCGTGAAAAGACAGATGTGGTTACAGGTATCTTCACTCTCAATTCCATACCTGTATATGTTATATTTGATCCAGGGGCTACACATTGTTTTGTATCGGAGTCCCTGATGCCTCGCCTGAATGTACCATTTGTTGGATTAGGTGTCTAAGCCATGACTAATAATTAGTATTTACCTAATTAATAGTAGCATAGTCCATTTGGGTTGCCCTCATAGTTGGAGGATTGGCAGAAAGTCCGGTAGAGAGAAATGTTGATTTATTATGTGATTAATAAATCAATAGAAATTAAATAAATAGTTTATTAATATATTTAAGTGTTAATATATTAATTAGAAACTATAATAATTAATTAGAAATTTTTCTGGAATTAATTGGAATTAATTTGGCAGTTAAATTGATTAATTAAAGGTGCAGGGACTAAAACTGTAATTATTCGATAGTTGAGTAAGTGGCAGTGTTAGTGACCATGTGGTGGCCGAAAATATATATATAGATATATATATTTTCGAAATATATATATATATATATATTATAGATAAATGGTGTTTGAATGATTAAAATAATAGTTTATCTTAATTCGAATTCAAAAAGGCTTATCTGTAACGATTATCTGATCACCACATGGAGGCTATAAATAGGGAGGCTCTCCCTAACCCTAAAGCCACGAAATTTGACTCTCTCTCCCAAGGAATTTTCGGTCAAGACCTCAGCTAAGGGTGTGACTTCATTTGAGGCAGGACATTTGTGCTGCTTGGTTTCCAAGAAATCCTAAAAGGTTAGTTTTTTCTTATTTTATTCTTTTAGTTAATTTCTTCTGGCTTTCTAGGATATGTTATATGTTTAATTAGAAGAAAACCTAGATCTATATAGGTTGCATGTGAACTTAGGATTTTTAGTTCATAGTTGCAGAAAACCTTTCAGTGGTATCAGAGCTATTTGGTTGTTTTTCTTGTTAAATTGCTATAACTGCTTTCCTGAAAATTAGGGTTTAATTTTTTATAAACCCTAATATGGCCAATTTCGAAATTTAGGGTTTGTTTTAGAAACCCTAGCCCCTCCCCTATGATTTGGCGATTTTTTGTGGATTAGGTTAGAAGGTATTCTATTTTTGGTAACTTTAAATTGTTTAAAAGATAAACCTTAAAACCCTTTATCCTAAAAATCGAAATTTAAGGGATTAGGATAGGTTTTAATTAATTTGATTAATTTGATAAAAACCTATCTACTTTTGAATTAATTTAATTAATTGGTAATTAAAAGATAATTCAAGGATTTAATTTAATTTAAAATTTAATTGCTTTAAATTGGCGAAAATTAAATAGATAAATCCTAAAATATTTTAAAATGTTTAAAATATCAAATTTAATTAATTTAATTAATTGGTTAATTAAAAGATAATTAAAATCGATTTTAAGGTTTAATTTAATTTGAAATTTAATAGTTTAAATTGTCAATAAATTAAAAGATAAACCAGAAACAATTTTTTTAAAATGGTTTAAAAAAATTACATCTTATATATATTATAATTAGGGAGTTATTATTATATGTATAAGATTAAAATGGTTAGTCAAATCATTAGTAGGCCTCATTCACGAAGCTGGTCTATAAAGTGGGTATAAGGAGACTGCCTATAAAATGGCGGTCTAATGGGTGAACACTCTCGCCCACCGCTCGCCTGATCAGTGGAGGGTCGTTAGCCGAACATGTTTGATAGGACCACCTAATAATCACTAAAAGTTAATGATTCAAAGTACTAGAACACTTAATAATATCCCAATCTAGTTACTTTAGGAAAAATGTGAATTGATGCTAATCCATGAAATTGCACATTGGACTTTATGAAACATTGGTGGAGCGTGTGTGGTTAACCGGCACGCCAATTGGGGTTCATAAAGAGTTGCAATGGGTTTCCCGGGTATTATCATTGTTGATGGAGCGTGTGTGGTTTACCGGCACATCAATTAGAGATGATAATTAACTCGAGAGTACCAAGCTAATTTGCATGGTTATTCACATCCAGTTTGTGATCCTCGGCATCCCAGTCACAAACAGTGGGGCACATCTGAGATTAAACATGCCATTTAAAAGTTTAATGAATCTCATCAGAACTAGGAATTTCATAAGATGAAATTGATAAGTGTTTATCTACCTTAATGACCATTATGTTGTGATTACGGCATCCCTCTTCACACCATAGTTGGGGTATTTTGGATCCTAGCCTTAATAAATAATATATTGGGTAATTATTTAAAAGGAACAGTTAAACTAATAAATTCTATTTCTTTTATAGATGTCAAGTGTCTATTCTCCTCCTTCTCCTCCTTCACCCATTTCTGAAAGCATCAGATTGCACCTGCTTAATATGGAAAGGCTGACTGGCCTCAACTGTAAAGAATGGCTTCGCAATTGGAGACTGGGTCTCGGCATTGCTGGCAAGCTACATCTCACCGAGTATCCGATCCCAGTTCCACCGGAACAAGTCATCATAAAAGGTCCTTATGATGAATCCGAAGAGATTCGTGACCTCATGCTATCAACCATTGACCCCGAGTTCCGCAAGGATTTTGAATCCTTGGGGCCATATGAGTTGATGCAACTGGTGGAGGAAAGGTTCCAAAAACCAGTTGAAGAGGAACGAGCTAGAATCCTCGGAAGACTTGCAGAGTGCAAGCTAAAGGGAGGAAGTAGCATCAATTCGCATGTTCTTCAGATTGAAGGGTACATAGGCGAGTTATATAAACTTGGTCATCCCATGAGTCAGGAGGAGAGTGTTAACATCCTGCTCGCTTCGCTGACAAATGAGTACGATCTGTTCATTCAGACGTATAGAAAGGAAAACCGGAAAAAGACCCTCATGGAAATGCGTCCACTGTTGACTTTATACGAGTCACTCTTGGACAGGCATAGCTCCAATGGCTCAGCTACTTCTGGATTAAGTCCAGTAAAGAGACGTAACAAGAAACGGTCAAGATCGACTGGACATGTCTCAAACTGGGAATCCGCTAAATCGGATACAGTCACGGAAAGATTGGAAGACGCTCCAACTCTTTTGAAAGCTCAGGTATATCTAAAAACCTCAAAACTCCTGTTCCAAGATTTCTTGATACATAATGTGACAGTCGCATTTTGGTTTGTATGCAGGGAATCAAGAAGGCACGGGACTCTGGTGCATAGGAGCACATATGGATTGGATATCCAGCTCGTGCAGTTTTGAAGTTTAGATAGATATTAAATATTGTTATTAGTCTTTAGATACATTTTTGACATTGTCTATTACATTGTTCAAGGATTTTATTTTTAATAAAATTGTCATATTTTCTTTTAACACCTGTTGTCTGAAATTATCCTTGAAATGTTATATGAATGTGTTGAATGTATGATTAGTAATAACTTGAATGTTGATGCATCCAAAGTGTTTGGATTCAAGAATTATGTCATTTATGATTGTTAATACAAAAGTTATAAGAATCAATTCAACCATAGGTCCAGTTGGACAGGACCTTGGAATCATTTGACTTAGAGTCACTTGATGAATTGATTTCTTAATGTGTCAAGAAATGAATCAACCAAAGGTCCAGTTGGACAGGACTTTGGAATCATCTGACTTGGAGTCAGATGATGATTAAGTTCTTTATAAAGCATATGTGGCAAGAAATGAATCACCCAAAGATCCAGAGGATAGGATTTTGGAATCAGTTGACTTAGAGTCAACTAAAGATTGCAAGTCTTGAACAAAGTCATAAGTTTACATAGATATGTAAAGGACATTGAGATTAAGAGCAACGGACACACCTGTTGTTGTGTATTGCTAGAATCTTGATATAGAACATAATTGTTTGTACTTCACGATATTCATCATTCGGTATGACGAATATGACATTGCTAATCGGGATAAGCAATTGAATTGAAACCTTGAACAGTTCAAGGACTTCGAAGGAAGTACAAGTTCCACAGAACCTGAGCGATAACATAAACTGAGGAAAAGGTTTCACAGTTCATTCTCTTCCAAGAATATTAATGGTTATAATGTGTCTTAGGGAAGATAATGGAGCATTGGTCGAAACAGTTCGATCATCGGTGTATGAGATACATTGCCAATTAGTTTCCAATAAGATGAACACTATACCAGTCAGTCTATATAAACCATATTCCGACCACATCCTAGACTAAGTAGGTCTTGCTGACACTGTCTGATATGTAAAGCTGGGATTATCCTACTTGTACAGTGAAACTCCAGGGTCCTGTAGTGTTCGTCTGAACCTCATGACTAGCCTGAACCTGATCAGCAATGTCGTTTCGTTGGCTATCCCGCTACAACTCTAAAAGAATAGCTCTTTTAGAAAGAACTCATGTTTTAAGGAAACAGTGGGAGTTGGGACAGTCCTGAATGAGTTCAGGATTAGCCAAGTGGAAGAACCTTTAGTCATCACTAGGCTTGGAGCAGAAATCAAATTTCTGTTCTACAACTGACATAATCTTCTCTTGACCAGTAGTATTGATCACCATCATAAGTAGCTATGATTGGGGTGACACACCGATTGGTGGTAAAACACTATAGTTAGTACGGATTCACAATCCGACTATTGGGAAGCATTGGTGAGCCCGGTTGCTACCAAACAAGAGAACCTTAGGGCGAGACACAGTCTATGTGAAAAATTTGATTGATTCTACACCTGGTCTAAAAACCAGTGGGAGTAACTGAATCATCAAAAGAAAGCAACATGGACAAATACATACCTTCAGAACATCTGGTTGAGTGAGACGATACTCAGAGTCAAGTAATTGATTCCGGGAGAAGTAATCTCAATAGAGGATGGAATCTAAAAGAATACTGTACGGTACATTGTGAATCGTTAGTGGAGCGCGTGTGGATCACTGGCACACTAATAGAGACTCACAAAGAGAGTCCCGGTACAAAGGTGAATAGTCCCGGGTTTCGTCCCACGGGCATCTCGCAAGAAAGGATATTCAGATTCTCAAAATATGCCATAGGATTGGATTTTGAGAAAGGGCTGAAAGATTTCCATTAAAATGTCAGAAAGGTTTGGATTCTCAAAATGTGCCATAAGTTCTGGATTTTGTGAATAGCCTATAACCGTGTCAAAGCCAGTGGGAGTCGCCGTTATCCACTATCCCCACATGTGGGATAAATAATGGTTCTAGAAAACGTCTCTTTTCATTACAAAGTGTAATGACTTGGTGTTAAGAGACGGATCGCTATGAAAGCCTTAATAGAAATACGGCATACTCAGGTGGTTGTAAATGTCTATGAGATAGATCCAGATTCTGCCAAGATGATCTTGATGAGATTCAAGATACATAGACTTAGGAAAAGTTTTTTTCTTGTCATTGCAAAGTGTGATGACTTGGCATGAAAGAAATAAAGAAGGTGCAACATACTCATGTAATTCACAGTCATCTATTGGAAAGATGAAATCACCAGCATAGACCTAGCCATTGTAAGCATGATCTTGATAAGATTCAAGATGCACGAGAAAAGTCTCCAAAAGGAAAATAGTTTTTCGAAAATCATGACACAAAGAATTATAAATAATCCTTGGACTCCGAAAGGGTTTGGAATAGGATTAGATCGGGTTCCACAAGTTTTGGATCGATCATAAAGTCATGAACATGTCCTGATAACTTAATGCTTAGGGCATAGTAAGTTGGATTCAGGACATTGCCTGGCTAGGTATACTGGATGGATTGTTTGAACTCAAGTGAGAATTCATTAGGAAATGATTGGGGTGATAGTGTTAATTTGAAAGTTTTTCAAATGGGTAACGTCAGGACATGATGTTGAAGGACATGATGGTTAAAGAATCTCGATGGTATTCTGATGGAGCGCGTGTGGTTCACCGGCACATCATAGCACCTCGAAATAGTCTTAGGGTGCAGTCAAGTAGACTAAAGACCCCAAAACCATAGTAAGTCACCGTACACATTACCAGAATGGAGTTAGGAGAGAAATTGACAGGATAACATATTGAGATGTTATCGGATGAGCATCCGATTGGATCATCTGCAATAAAGTGTACAAGTATAAGATACTTTGGATACATAGAAAGAGTGTAAGGTTCATAAAGACATAGATGCAAAATTAGAATTGAAAGTTTAAAAGAAATTTTTGAAACCGATAATAGTTTATGACAAGACCAGACTTGGTGATTACCTTGTGGAGACTTGGTAATAAGCAGGAGTAGCTGCCAGTCAGATCTTTATGTTTCGCTTTCGCATGTTTTACTTCCCGAATAATTTAATTATTCAGAAAGGTCCACAGTCGCTCATACTTTGGGAAGTAAGTATTGAATCAAGACTGTCGTGAATTGATTTGTAGACTGTCTAAGGAGTTAGGCATAGCAATAGGATTGCTACAACATTCATGAGTACTTAGAAATAGAGATTTGAGTATTGGATAAACCCACGCTCAATAGATTGCTTCATGGATTATATCACAAGCAATATTGAGACGATAATATCCTATGATCTTCAAGTAGAGAGATATGAGTTATAATTTACAAGGCAGTTGTTCATTGATAATACGAAAACGCATCGGTAACTCGATGTTATAAAACGTGTTGTTGTGAATGATTTGACTGGTAAAAGATATAAGCATATGAGTCGAAGCTTATTCGTTCCTTGACCCTGATGGGAAACAGATATCTGTAGGCCTCTCGATGATTTTGAAGTTGACTAAAGTGCTGGCCAGCCTGGACTAAATTGATGTGTTCAATTAGAAGTTCTAAAGTCATAAGCAGAATCGGAAATCGGGGAACAGAGTATCAGACAGAGATTGATCTCAATCCATGTCTCGTGTCTGAAAATATCTTGTTGGACGAAGGATCATATGATCACTTATCTTTGGACAGAACTGACTAGGTCAGAGTTCGGCAGCAGTTTCTAGGAAGCTACAGTTGCTAAATTAATTAGAGGGTAAATTGGTAATTTTAGTCATAGACTTATCCAAGTGGGAGACTGTTGGATTAGGTGTCTAAGCCATGACTAATAATTAGTATTTACCTAATTAATAGTAGCATAGTCCATTTGGGTTGCCCTCATAGTTGGAGGATTGGCAGAAAGTCCGGTAGAGAGAAATGTTGATTTATTATGTGATTAATAAATCAATAGAAATTAAATAAATAGTTTATTAATATATTTAAGTGTTAATATATTAATTAGAAACTATAATAATTAATTAGAAATTTTTCTGGAATTAATTGGAATTAATTTGGCAGTTAAATTGATTAATTAAAGGTGCAGGGACTAAAACTGTAATTATTCGATAGTTGAGTAAGTGGCAGTGTTAGTGACCATGTGGTGGCCGAAAATATATATATAGATATATATATTTTCGAAATATATATATATATATATATATATTATAGATAAATGGTGTTTGAATGATTAAAATAATAGTTTATCTTAATTCGAATTCAAAAAGGCTTATCTGTAACGATTATCTGATCACCACATGGAGGCTATAAATAGGGAGGCTCTCCCTAACCCTAAAGCCACGAAATTTGACTCTCTCTCCCAAGGAATTTTCGGTCAAGACCTCAGCTAAGGGTGTGACTTCATTTGAGGCAGGACATTTGTGCTGCTTGGTTTCCAAGAAATCCTAAAAGGTTAGTTTTTTCTTATTTTATTCTTTTAGTTAATTTCTTCTGGCTTTCTAGGATATGTTATATGTTTAATTAGAAGAAAACCTAGATCTATATAGGTTGCATGTGAACTTAGGATTTTTAGTTCATAGTTGCAGAAAACCTTTCACCATTAACTCCTATGGATGAAAGCTTGGAAGTGGCTATAGCGGATGGTAGATATGTTTGGGTTTCTGAACACCTGGAAGGTTGTCAGCTTAAAATCTACGGGACCACTTTCCCTGTAGATTTGAAGCCGATGACTACCAATGAATTTGGTGTAATTGTGGGCATGGATTGGTTGGCAACGAATTATGCTAACATGGATTGTAGAAATAAAAACATCACAGTATTATCACCGGATGGGGAATGGATAAAGATTCAGGGTGAACGACCTCGGTTGAGAATGCCGGTTATCTCCTTTGCTCAAGCCCGAAGTTGTATTAGTAAAGGAGGGATGTCTTATTTGGCTTATGTATCGGTGGCTAAACCGATTAAAGTGGGGGTAGCAAATGTGAACGTGGTAAACGAATTCCCAGATGAACTTCCAAGGTTGCCACCAGATCAACAGGTTGAGTTCACAATTGAATTGATTTCGGGAGCTGCTCCTGTTGCCCGAGCTCCATACCGTTTAGCACCTTCAGAGATGGTGGAACTGCGAAAGCAACTGGAAGACCTGTTAGATAGGGGTTTCATCAGACCGAGTACATCGCCTTGGGGAGCCCCTATCCTGTTTGTTAAGAAGAAATATGGGTCAATGCGCATGTGTATTGACTATCGGGAATTGAACAAGATCACGGTGAAGAATAAGTATCCGCTCCCACGAATTGATGACTTGTTCGACCAGCTACAAGGAGCATCCTACTTTTCAAAAATTGACCTGAGGTCGGGTTACCATCAGCTGAAGATTCGAGAATCTGACATTCCGAAGACAGCTTTTCGCACACGATACGGGCATTATGAGTTTTTGGTGATGCCTTTCGGATTAACCAATGCTCCGGCTGTATTCATGGATCTCATGAACCGGGTGTGTCGACCGTTCCTTGATACCTCGGTGATAGTATTTATAGATGATATCTTGGTGTATTCGCGAAGCCAAGCCGAGCATGAAGTGCACCTGCGACAAGTGTTGGAGTTGCTTCGCCGAGAAAAGCTGTATGCAAAATTCTCCAAGTGTAAATTCTGGCTAAGAGAAGTTCAATTTCTTGGCCATGTAATTAATGTTGAAGGAGTGAAAGTTGATCCAGCAAAGATTGAAGCCGTGATGAAGTGGGAACCGCCTCGAAGTCCAACTGAAGTACGAAGTTTCCTTGGTTTGGCAGGCTATTATAGAAGATTTGTCGAGAATTTTTCCTCGATGGCTGCCCCGTTGACCAAGTTGACCAAGAAAGGCGAAAGATTTGAATGGGCGGAAAAACAGCAAGAAGCTTTCCAAAGGTTGAAACAAGCCTTATGTGAAGCACCGGTGTTAGCCCTACCGCAAAGCGGAGAAGAATATGTGATCTACAGCGATGCTTCTAGAGTCGGCCTTGGATGTGTGTTAATGCAGAAAGGTCGGGTGATAGCTTATGCGTCTCGCCAATTAAAAGACGCTGAGAAGAAGTATCCAGTTCATGATCTGGAATTAGCTGCGGTGGTTCTAGCATTGAAGATGTGGAGACACTATTTATACGGTGTGAAATTTGTCATCTATACGGACCACAAAAGTTTAAAGTATTTATTTGACCAAAAAGAGCTCAACATGAGACAGCAAAGGGGGATGGATCTACTTAAAGACTTTGACTGTGAAATTATGTACCACCCTGGCAAGGCGAATGTGGTGGCAGATGCTCTAAGCCGAAAAGAAGCTCCTTTAAAAGTTACATCCGCTTGTATGGGTGTAGCAAGTCGATTACCCGAATTGATCTGTTTGGCACAGGAAGAAGCGTGCAAGCCGGAACATGTAAAAAGCGAATGAATGGTTGGATATTTGAAGCATCTGGAAGAAAATACACAGAAATTAAAAACCTTCAGAGGTCGTGTATGGGTCCCAAAACAAGGAGAGGCGCGGAATTTGCTTTTAGAAGATGCACATTATAGCCGGTACGCAGTTCATCCGGGCAGTACCAAGATGTACCGGACGCTAAAACCGCTGTACTGGTGGCCTGGGATGAAGAGAGATGTTGGAAGATATGTAGAAAGATGTTTGACGTGCCTGCAAGTGAAGTCAAACCATCAGAAACCATACGGAGAAATCCAACCATTGCCGGTTCCAGAGAAGAAGTGGGACCATATTACCATGGATTTTGTAACAAAGTTGCCGCGGACACCGCGAGGTCATGATTCGGTATGGGTGATTGTTGATCGATTGACAAAATCAGCACAATTCATACCGATTAGCGAGAAGTATAGGGTGGATCAACTGGCGAAAATCTACATAGATGAGGTGATTTGTCGGCATGGATTCCCGACATCGATCGTGTCGGATCGAGACAGCAGATTTACTTCCCGGTTTTGGCAAAGTCTTCAAGAGCGACTGGGTACAAAAGTACTCATGAGTACTGCATACCACCCGCAGACCGACGGCCAAAGTGAGAGAACTATCCAGACTTTGGAAGACATGCTAAGAACCTGTGTCATAGATTTTGGTGGAAGCTGGGAAGATCATTTACCTCTGGCAGAATTCGCGTACAATAATAGCTATCATTCCAGCAATCAAATGGCCCCGTATGAAGCATTGTATGGAGCACCGTGTCGGACTCCGACTTGCTGGACTGAAGTTAGGGAAAAGCCGTTGGCTGGACCTGAAATTGTAGCACAGACTGAAGAAAAGATTAAACAAATTCAAGAAAATTTGAAGGTAGCTCAGAATCGACAGAAACAGTATGCAGACAAACGGGTGAAACCGATAGAATTCCAAGTAGGAGACATGGTAATGCTCAAAGTATCCCCTTGGAAAGGCTTAATTCGTTTTGGGAAGAAAGGGAAGTTGAGTCCTCGCTTCATTAGACCTTTCCGTATATCCCAAAGAGTTGGAGCTGTAGCGTATAGATTGGAGTTACCTGATGAACTTCATGGTATACATGATGTATTCCGTGTGTCCCATTTGAGAAAAACTTTGTTTGACAAGTCTCAACAAGTACCTCTTGCTGAAATTGAAGTGTATGACAGGTTGAGATATCCAGAACAACCCGAGAGGGTGTTAGACCGAAAGATAAGACAGCTGCGAAACAAGAAAATCAGCATGGTCAAAGTGCTTTGGCGTCATCACAGAGGTTCCGACATGACGTGGGAGACCGAAAGTGAAATGAGGGAGAAATACCCTCAACTCTTTGCATGATTTCAGGGACGAAATCTCTTGAAGGAGTGGAGAATTTGTAACGCCAAGACATGTTTTATTATGTAATTATAATAAAAGGGTAAATTGGTCATTTTACCTTGGAAGGGTAATTTGGTCTTTTGGACAGAAAAGGATTTGCCTTGTAATAATATTTTGAGTTGTGGACTTAAAATGTTATAAAAATCTGATTTTGTCATAAATTTTGTTAATTGTGGCAAAGGTTCAATAAATGCAACTCCAGGGACTAAACTGCAATTTCTGGAGGTATAAAAGGATGGAAGCTTCTCCCATATGTGCAGATTTTCGAGAGGCTACGGGAGAGGGTTTTCCTTGTGTGATTTCTACAAAACTTGAAGAATTCTTGAAGGTTGAGGTTTGGAAATCGGATTATAGCTTTGAATTGAAGAATTGGAGGCTTTGGAGGTAAGTATTCCAAGTTCTAGCCTATGTTGTTCTTGGTGGGTTTTTGGGACTAAACTGAAATCTATAATTTCAGTGAATTCTAGGATGTTTGTGTATGATTTCTGCATTTAAACATGTCCAATTGATAAGAACTTAACATTGAAACCATTGAAATTGTTGAATTTGAAGTTTTGGGGTTTTTGGAACTAAGAACCCTAATCCTTCCTTTGATTGATTGAGTTGGTTTCAATGGTTAAAAACCTTGTGTTAATGGAGGGTTTTAGCCAGGGAATAAACCCCAAATGATTAAGAACAGCATTAAGAGCTTAATAGGCCAAAACTGCATGCTACAATGCAAAAATCGCGACTGGTCTGGAAGCCTGCCCAGGCGCGGTGCGCCCCAATCTAGGCGCAGTGCGCCCTCCAGGCAGGGGGTTCAAAATGCTAACTTTTGTTTGGCTTGTCCGATTTACCTCAAACTTGAACCATAAGTCCCTAATGGTTTGAAAAGTCTGGGAAAAATACTAAATTGAGTTTTCGACTCCTCGGGGGCACTGTAGAACAATACGAGTGTCTCGGTAAAACGTATAATTTGTGAAAAGATGGTAAATGGAAAGTTTATCATCTAGACATTGTTTGTAATGATATTATATTGAGCTCTTATGCATTAGAGTCAATTAGAATGGTTGTTAACCTATAATCATTTTGAAAATGAATGAAATTATAGGTACGGGACAAAATATTGTGGATTACATTGGAAGGCAAGAAACAACAAGAGCTAGTGGTAGCAAGCAACAAGGTGAGTAATCTTAACTATATCTAGTGTGATATACGATGATTACAATGGCACTACTTGAAGTAGTTGAATACGAGACAAGGGTAGAATACCCAAACGATATGCGGATATAATGTTAGATTGAAAGTCCAAATGGTGCGGCCTATTTGGCTATGATTTCTGGTGCGGTCTTAGGACCATGATTTTGGGTTATTGAACCTAAATTGGTGCGGCTTTCGGGCTATGATATAAGCGATGAAACAACCGGTGCGGCTTTCGGGCTATGATAAATGATAAAACTGTTGGTGCGGCCTTAGGGCTATGACTTGACTATTCTAAATGTGTTGGTGCGGCCTATATGGCTATGATAGATGGTGCGGTCAGTGATGACTATGACTTATGGGGCAGAATCTGTTTAAGAGTTTAATTGTTATTATTCTCTTATATATGCTTGTTTATTTGCTTGATTACTCATTGGGCTTTATAGCTCACAGTTTGTTTGACATGTCCCTGCAGGTGAGCGTGATCCCGCTAAGGGAAAAGATAAAGTCCGTGACTGAGGACTTAGGATTGTGAAGTGACAGCCCGGCTTAAAGGATGTATAATATTTATATGTGTTGTAATCCTTGATACACTTGTACCTGTATGTGTTAACTAATACCCCTATACTTATGGTTTGATTGTAAAATATATGGTTTGAAAAAAAAAATTTTAAGGGGTGTTTTGTTAATAAGTCGGGTGTTACAAAATTCACGATAAATAGTGAAAAAGTCAGACATGTGCTTCATAAGGTAAACCCATATATAACGAGTGTAATCATCAATGAATTAAACATAATAAATGGGTCCAGCTTTAGAGGCAACCGGGGATGGACCCCACACTTCAGAATGCACAATATCAAAAGGAGCAACAGAACGAGTGACACTTTTATTAAACGGTAAAGCAGAAAACTTTCCCAGTTTACAACCACATCAATCAGAAATATCCTCACATTTCAAAGGACCTAACACACCCGTAAAGACTAAAAACTGTAGACGAGACGCTAACACATGTCCTAAACGAGAATGTCAAAGATAAAAAACAAATGAGGAATGACTTAAACAAAAAGACGACAAATCAACACTAGAGGCAGCAACATCAGCGACATGCAGTTGCTCTGGCCTATCCCAATGACCCTCCGAGACTGAATGTCCTGTACACAACAGAGTGAATCAAAAAAGAAGACACATTAACAACCAGACTCGCACAACTGACTGACCGAAGCAAGATTCAAAGCAAGGGTGGGAATATAATATACATCTGTCAAGGAGATATAAAGAGTGACAATAGAACCAACACCCTCTACTGACATAGGTGTAGCCCTAGCAAACATGACAGAAACAGGTAAGCAGGATGATAACGAAGAAAAGGATGACGTATGTGGTGACATATTATGAGATGCACCAGAATCCAATATCCATAAGGATGAAGGAATACCTGAAGTATTAGATGAAGACAGAACTGAGTGGGACATGGATGCTGACAAGGCAATCAGATTAGCAGCAAAAAACTGTGTAAACTGCTCAACAATCTGAGGATCCAAGGTGGAAGGTGGTGTAAAATTTGCTGTTGTCTCTACTGAAGATTCAACGGCAGCAGCAGCGTACTAAGGTGGCCGAAAAGAGGGAAAAGATGGACGTGGCTGAAACTTTCCAGAATGCCTGCTCTGTTGTGGAGGCTAAAACTATGCAGGTGGTCTGGTTTGTTGTTGCTGCCGATTTCCTTTGCTTAACAACAAAGGACACTGAGACTTCCAATGGTTTTTCTTCTTGCAGAATGCACACTCATCAAATGCAACTCTGGGCGATTATGGTTTGAAGTCGGAGGTCGTTGGGGAACAGCAAAGACAGTAGGAGTGACGGCTGTCTTAGGACCTTTGTCAGCTTGGGATTTGATACAGATTTCTTCAGCAATCAGCTCATGAACAACCAAATCTACAGTGGGAAGGGGTGTGCGATGCAAGATTGATCCACACAAGCCTTCAAAATCTGAACGTATGCCATCAAGAACTTAACCCGACATTGCTCTTCCTTTCTGTCAATATAAGGCTTGAAAGCCTTCAATTTAGCGGGTTCAGTGAGTGCTAACTGATCCCACAAATCAGACATAGAGACATAAGGTCCTGAATGTTGAGACTATTCTGTTGGAGGGCTTGAATATTAAACTCCAACTTATACTGCTTTGCAAAATTAGACTAAGTATATAGCCTACCCAAGTGATCCCAAACTTCCTTTGCCGTGTCATACTTTGTCAACTAAGTACCAATGGATTGTATAACAAAATTATTAATCCAAGTAATGATATTGGAGTTATCAGTCTCCCATGAATCTAATAGGGCTGCATAACCTTCAACTCCTGCCCTAGGTTTCCTTTTCATTCTTGTTACAATCCCCACATATTCTTCCCACACAAAAAATTCTCCATAACGTAACTCCAATAGGCATAGTTCTTGCCATTGAGCTTAGTGCTAATAGACTGAAGAGAATCATCTATTGAGGCCATATTTCCAATACCAAATACGAATTACCAAAGAAACGAAATAGCAGCAGATACAAACCAAACAATCCAAAAACCCTTGAAAAACAGGAACAATCGAAAACCCTTGAATACGACCAAATCGAATGCCACAGTGCTTTATGAAGCTCTGATATCATGTAAACTAAAAACCAAATAATAGAAAACAGCTAGGGTTTCATATTATTATCAAAGAGAAGTACAAAGTACAATGAAGGGAAAAGACAAAATATATAGATAAACAATTAGGGTAAACCTAGCTAAAATGGGCTAAACATAAAGTCCGAACAAAGGAGCCCAATAAACTTATTTGGCTAACAAAGTCGTCCTCATTCATTATCGGTATATCAATATATATGAAATACAAGGGCTGCAAAACACATAATTACAAAGTGAGCCTAACTAAAATAATGGGATATACAATATACAAATATTCCGCTAACAGTAAGTATATATCGTAAGTATCACATGTTTCACATCGATCAGTCTGGTTGGCGAAGTACTGTAAGATAGTAGAAGATATTAGAAGACTTCCAATATTAGGTCGATCGGATCATACATTGTGTTAGTGAGATTTGTATAATATTTATATATGGTTATCGTATTATCCTATAGAGGCATGTATCATGTATAGTTTACTAAAACTCATGAGTTTTCTACTCATTTTGCGGACTAGATTCATGTGTTATATATGTTTCAACCGACACTAAGATGGTTTTATACCTTCAATATTTCACTAGAGGCCCTTTAACTTTGAGAAGGTTACATGCACGAGACATATACACTCTCTTTAGAAAATGCATTTTAATACAAAGTAGATAAAATTAAAAACATGTTTCGTTTTGAATACATATGCAATCGTTTCAATGCCACACGACCTAATATGAATTCATGTAACAATATCTACTCTCTATCTTCTTATACATTTGCTTAGGGGTGTGAATGAGGCGGTTTGGTTCGGTTAGTGGCCTAAACCGAACCATAACCATTACAATCGGTTAACACATTTTAGTAGCCATTGGTTATGGTTAATATTGGTTATGGTTAACGGTTTTAATCGGTTAATGGTTTTGGTTAATGGTTAATAATGGTTAACCATAATTATATAAAAATTTTGTTTATCTATAACTTTCTATGCTTTTTATAAATTTAAGAGTTAAATTGTCTCAAATATCAAAATAATGATATTAACCATTAAAGCTAGTATTGACTTTTAATATATTATAATTATACACTAGAATCCATACAAACGTTAAAAAAAATTTGATTTACTTTACAATTGGTTAATGCATTTTAGTTTTTTTTAAGTTTTTATAGACTTATTAGTTTCCTAATGAGTATGTATCGAGCCTTAATTTAAAATTTTTAACGATTAGATTAAGAACTTTATATATATATATATATATATATATTGGTTAATGCATTTTAGTTTTTTTTAAGTTTTTTATAGACTTATTAGTTTCCTAATGAGTATGTATCGAGCCTTAATTTAAAATTTTTAACGATTAGATTAAGAACTTTATATATATATATATATATATATATATATATATATATATATATATATATATATATATATATATATATATATATATATATATATATAATATTTTTCAAATATATATTAATTAATTGGTTCGATTCGGTTATATACGGTTCGGTTTTACAGAAAAACTAAAACCGAACCATTATGATTCGGTTAATAAAAATGATAAACCGCACCACCTTTTTTATTAATGGTTCGGTTTTAATGGTTCGGTTATATCGGTTATATTGGTTATGGTTCGGTTTTTCGGTTATTATGCTCACCCCTACATTTGCTCTTCCCCTTTGATGTTTTAATATGATATACATTGACACGTGTGACAAAGTTTTTCTATTATTTGTCCTAATCTACCATCATTTTATACTAACTAATCCTATTAAAAATAACAAAAGATAAGATTACTAAATCCAAACAAATGTAATAAAAAAACAAAATCGAAGATGTTTTCGTTTGAATTAGTGTTTGGCCCCACTATTGCTTTGCTTACAGCTTCCTTCTTTGTATTTTCTCGAGAACCTGTGTCCTTACTGCACACGCTTGACGCTCCTCTTGAACATCCAACTCTTTCTCTCTCTTAACTTCTTTAATTTGAATGTTTCCTTCTGATTTCGCAGACCTCATCCCCTACGCATTCAATTCCCCTTCTTCCGTATTTAATTTCTTTAAACAATTCTCGTCCCCCAATCACCATTCATTCAGCTTTTGACCCCGTCTCTTCAATTTTGGGTTTTCAGTACAGGTAACCCTTTACCCCTCTTTCAATCTTGTGTATTTCAACTGATTGATTGTGTTGGGTTATGTTTTTTTGAGTTAGATAACGTTTTGCACAGTGAAATTTTGACCCAATCTTCGTTGCGGTTATCATTCAAGTTCGAATTTCAAATTTGCTTTCTGGGTTTTCGTAGTTCTCCCCTTTTTCTCTGATTTTAGCTTCCGTTTGTGTTTTTCAAGTATTGTTCTATGATTGTAAGACAAATAAGTGTTTGATTTAGGTCTATCAGATTCTCGTTTTAGACGCCATGATTGAAGTTGTCTTTTTCCAAAGAAATTGAACTTTAATACTGAAGATTACGTTGCTTGAACGAATGATTCCCAAATAGTTATGCATATTTTGCTAACCCTGTTGATTTTATTGGGATTCATGAAGCAAATTGCGGACCATGTCGGTAATGTCGACTGTAATATCTTATTATGACGATGCGCGAGATAATCCAGAAGTGATCGATCCTCCTCAAATCGAAGATGCCATGGATGTAACAGAACATGTTCATGATCCTTCTCAAAATGCTTTAAAGCCTAATGTACTCGCTAACAGCAGTGTTCGTGACTTATTGGAGTGCCCTGTTTGCTTGAATGCCATGTACCCTCCTATACATCAGGTGCCATTTCAAAAACTCTTTAAAATAAGTGTACCATCAATTAGCAAAATACAAAAAGAAAAATAGTACTTTCAGCATTTTATAGATTTAGTCACTTCACTACTTTTATATATTTTTTCACAATTCAGAAAACCATTTTTTGCAGTTACCTGGTACTGAAATATGGGCAAAATATAAAAAAAGGACAAAACGTACTTTTTTACCATCTTTTCTTTTGAGGTTTAGCCACTGAACTATTGTTTTTGTGTGATTATTATAAATTATAGTTTGGTGGTTAAATTGGAAAAAATAAAGTTTAACCTATTATTTATTAAACTTTATGAATTGAATTTTGGTATGTTTACAACATCAAGCAAGCATCTTTCCCTAAGTTCTTTTTATTTCGTAAGTGATAACTAAAAAATCTTTGAGAAAATGACAACACATTTAGGTAAATGTAATGAAAAAAAGTCAAAAACAATGTCAATTTTGTAAAAAGTTGGTACAAAAAGGGAAACTTTCATTTCCCTGATATTTCTCGATTAACTCAAAAAGAAACACCTATATACAGTTTACTCAATTAAGTCATGTCACCATTAAGTCCATTAAGTAAAAAAGAATGAGAAAATGTTTTATAAAGGTAATAAACTTTATTGTAAATACACATTCAGTCCCTTATCTTTTTTTTTGTACAGATATGACCATTATACCTTTTGTCTTGTACACATTTAATCACTTATGTTTTTTTTGTACACATATGACTATTAAACTTGTTTTTCCCATACACATTTAGTCACCTATGTTAATGGTCATATATATACAAAAATAATAGTTTAATGGTCATATGTGTACAGAATTTATAAGTTGCATGGTCATATGCGTACAAAAAAAGATAAATGACTAAATTTATACAAAACAAAATCTTTAATGATCATGTGTACAAAAAAAAAGATAAAGGACTAAATGTGTACTTATGATAAAACTTATTACCCTTATAAGACATTTTCCCTTATTATAATTATAGTTTGGTGATTAAATCAGAAAAAATAAACAATTTTGTGAACCGAAAATTTGTAATCAAGGGTTCTTTAGAAAGCCGTGATTCCCAAAGGGTATTTTGGTCATTTTTCTCAAAAAATATTTTTCGTCTAATTTCTTGAATACAATAAACTTTGAAACTGAAGGCATTCAAAAATGTTTGAGTCTTAGTTAAAAATATTTGAGAAAATGACAGCACATCTAAATAAATGTAACAAAAAAAGTCAAAAACAAACAATGTCAATTTTGTAAAAAGTTGGTACTTAAAAGGGAAAAAGAAACAATACACTTATATACAACTTATTACTCAATCAAGTCATGTCACCATTAAGTCCATTAAGTAAGAAAGAATCTGTATCTGTATCTGTATCTGTGTATCTGTATCTGTATCTGTATCTGTATCTGTATCTGTATCTGTATCTGTATCTGACTGAATCCATTTATTTCATCACAGTGTTCGAACGGTCACACATTATGTTCCGGATGCAAGCCACACGTACACAACCGTTGTCCAACATGTCGACATGAACTCGGAAACATTCGGTGTCTTGCACTTGAAAAAGTGGCCGCATCACTTGAACTTCCATGTAAATATCAAAGTTACGGGTGTGTTGGAATATTCCCGTATTATAGCAAATTAAAACACGAATCACAATGCGTTTTTAGACCGTATAATTGTCCGTACGCGGGGTCCGAATGCACGGTTATTGGTGACATTCCTTTTCTTGTGAATCACTTGAAAGATGGTCATAAAGTCGATATGCATAATGGAAGTACTTTTAATCATCGGTATGTGAAGTCAAATCCACATGAAGTTGAAAATGCAACGTGGATGCTTACGGTATGTTATTTCTTTTTTTTTTTTTTTTTTTATGTTTTTATGTTTTATGTGTGTTTATAAAGTAAATAAATGTTTGGATATTTAGAAAGAAAGATTGTTTTATAAACTTAAGAGGCTAGAACTATAAGGAAGTCTATATGGTTTTTTTAAAGGGTGAAATTTGGAATAGGGCATTTTCGTCATTTTTTAAGAGTAAATTACAGTTTTGGTCCCTGTGGTTTACACAAAATTACAGTTTTAGTTCTAGTTTTGAAAATCTTGCATTGGTGGTCCTTGTGGTTTCCAAATATTTCACTTTTGGTCCCTATGGTGTCCAAATCTTTCATTTTGGTCCCTCCCTCTGTTACTGTTTGTGTAAACCACAGGGACCAAAAGTGAAAGATTTGGATACCATAGGGACAAAAGTGAAAGATTTGAAAACCACAGGGACCACCGGTGCAAGATTTTCAAAACTAGGACTAAAACTGTATTTTGTGTAAACCACAGGGACCAAAACTGTAATTTACTCTTTTTTTAATTGTGATTATAATTAGTGATTAAACCATTATTAGTTTTCTATGATAATAATTAGTGGCAAAATTGATAACAGAAACATTATAGTTCAAGGGTTAAATCGTTAGAAACTTGAAAGTACATTGGGTTTTACTGTTTCTTTTTTGTGATGTCAAAAAACCAAAATAATTCAGTGGAAAAATCAATATGAACAATAGTTTAGAGGCCAAATCGATAAAAAAAATAGTTCAAGGGCTAAATTGATAAAATTGTGAACTTGGTGGTTTTCAAAATTGATAAGTTTCTGATAAAAAAACAGAAAATTTCACATGATACCAAAACCAAAACCACAGCTACCAGGTAACATGGGAAAGTATATATTTTAAACGGTCATAAAAATATAATAATTAAATTACACTAGAAAATACTTAAGTGGGTAAATGAATAAAAAAACAAGTGTCAAGTGGCCAAATTTATAAAACACAATACTTTAGTGACTAAATCAAGAAAATTTTAAAGTTCATTGTGCTTTTCTATATTTTACATAGTGAAAAGAGTAATTTACAGTTTTGGTCCCTGTCGTTTACACCAAATTACGGTTTTGGTCCTAGTTTTAAAAATCTTGCATTTGTGGCCCCTATGGTTTTCTAATCTTTCATTTTTGGTCCTAGTGCTTTCCAAATCTTTCAATTTTGGTCCCTACGGTTTACACAAACGATAACAGAAGTAGGGACCAATAGTGAAAGATTTCGAAACCACAACGACCAAAAGTGAAAAATTTGGAAACCACAGGTACCATCAATGCAAGATTTTCAAAACTAGGTCCAAAACTGTAACCATCAATGCAAGTTTTAAAAATGTTGCATTTGTGGCCCCTATGGTTTTCAAATCTTTCATTTTTGGTCCCTACGGTTTACACAAACGATAACAGAAGTAGGGACCAATAGTGAAAGATTTCGAAACCACAAGGACCAATTTGGAAACCGCATAGACCATCAATGCAAGATTTTCAAAACTAGGACCAAAACCATAACTTGGTATAAACCATAGGGACCAAAATTGTAATTTACTCGTGAAAATAATTCTTGAAAATTGCGTTTTCTAAGATATTTTTTGAACATTTGTCAGGTATTCAGTTGCTTCGGTCAATACTTTTGTCTCCATTTCGAGGCGTTCCAGCTAGGCATGACACCTGTCTATATCGCCTTCCTTAGATTCATGGGAGACGATGACGAGGCGAAGAACTACAGTTACAGCTTGGAGGTTGGAGGAAACGGGAGGAAGATGACGTGGCAAGGAGTGCCAAGAAGTATACGCGACAGTCACCGGAAAGTTCGCGACAGTTTTGATGGTTTAATTATTCAAAGAAATATGGGACTTTTTTTCTCTGGTGGTGATAGGAAGGAATTGAAGTTGAGAGTGACTGGTAGGATTTGGAAAGAGCAGTGAAATTGTTGTTTAGATTTGTAGGTTTTTTTGGTAATGGTTTGTTTGTTGTAAGGTGTAGGGGGCAAACTCTCTTTGCTTTTGTTTAATTTTTTATGGTATGTAAGATGGGGGGAAGTGAAAGTTTAGAATATGGGAGTTAGGTTTATTGGGTGATGTGAACTTTTGAAAAGTAAAAAAGTTGTTACTTTGGTTTGGTATGGTTTGTTGCTCAAAGTAAATATAAAATTTGTTGGTTTGGTTTGTTGTTTTTATGTGGTTGATTTGGTTTCACAATCAATATGTGGGAGTTAAAAGTATAATGTTTCGAAAGTGACGAAGATGATGGCGAGGTTTGAACCTGAAATCTTAGGTTGTGTTCAATTTTCCACTTTAAACCCTGCATTTTAAGTGTTTTTCATATACAAGCAACTTACACCAAAAGTGAGCGTAAATAGTCCGCTTATAAATATAAAACAACTAAAACCAGGAAAATAACGCGTAAAATATGTAATATGAAAGCACGTTATCAAATACCTCATACTTGTGATTTGTTTGTCCCCAAGCAAACAGAGCTTTTAAGAATTTGTATCATGAGCTCAATCTTTTTTTTTTTAAATTTCTCAGTTTCAAAGTTTATTGCTAATTTCAGTAATTAAACTTACACCAATTTCAGAACATGACCGAATACACTTGGGAGTCACGACTTTCTAAAAAACTATTGATTACAAATTTTCAGTTCACAACTGTACAAACATTGTTTTATCAATTTGTGTGAGACTTTTAAATGCTAACTGATACTGCTCGATCTCAAAATTTGCCGGTCGACTCATGGTTCGAACACCTAGCTAAGCTTGCAGGGGCAAGTAAAAATCTCAATACCTTTAGCTCTTATCTCTATACTGCTATCACTATCTATATCATTCGATACAAATATAGAAAATTAACTTTTCCCATCGAATACATAGTCTTACATTATTTTATCATATTAATGCAACAAAATTTAATTACAATTTGGACCACATAGATCTGCTTGGGTCATATTTGTTAAAAGCCCCTGGACCACTTTAGATATAGACCATGCGACCATTTGGATTGCTCGATTGGAAAAATAAAATAGTGCATATGTCTAAAGAACTAGGGCCTTAAACATATCTTTCATACATTTTTATGTAATAAACATGTTAAAGCTACAGTCATATAGTCATATTCATATCAAATGTAAGTTTGATTTCTAGATTTAGAAATGACATAATACGTATTTTTATACCGAATAATATCTGATACAAATATTTTGATAATCTCATTGATAAATATATATATATATATATATATATATATATATATATATATATATATATATATATATATAGGGGTGGGTTCAATGCAGAACCAAATTAAATCACCTAACTGCAGAACCACATTTATAACCGTAGGATTAGATTGAGGGATAAAGGGTACGATAGTCCAATTAAATCAAATGTCCAAAAAACTAGGAACGCAGCAAACTAAAAACGATTTCCAGAAATTGAGACCCAAATCGAAACGTTATATAGGAGATCAAGCCAAAGGATTTCAAAACCGATTTCCACAAATCTGATCAACAGAAAAAATGATATTGATACTTACAAAAGCTGAAAAACCCAATTTTGATTTGGTTATTGTGTTTACAGCGTATTGGTACATATGTTCATCAATGAACATATGTTCATCAATGAACATATGTTCATCAATGAACATATGTTCATCAATGAACATATGTTCATCAATGAACATATGTTCATCAATGAACATATGTTCATCAATGAACATATCATAAAATGATCATATACCAGTTCCCGTTTTCCATGACAGTATGAGATATGAGAAAGGCAATAGACCGAATGAAATTGGAATTAAGTAATAACGATTCAAACTAAAACGTAGATGAAGAAATCGATTACATTATCTAATTGAACATAAAGGAGCAGATTAGAATGTGTATATTCGCATTTTAATATTGATATGAAAATCATATGTTCATGAATGAACATATGTTCATAGATGAACATATGTTCATAGATGAACATCATTCTTCTTCTGAAGGAATTTTACCAAACGCATAGCAAATCACAAGCAAAAAGATGAAGGAATTTTACCAAACTCAAAGAAATCCTCATTGATTTGCTAAAATTCCTTTAATACGCATAAAGTAAATGCAATTGAATGCTTGATTAATTCAAGTCAAGTAACCAAGTAAATGGGCATGGCGGAGCCGGAGATCTTGTGGGTCTGCTCCATTTTGAGTTCGGTGAGACTGGTATAGGGTATGTGAAGATCACCTTTTCGTGTGGTTGCGAGTGGTCCAGACGACGTGCGGATGGTGGAGGTACGGTGGTAAGGGTTGGAAGACCCGCTTCTGCTATCAGCCAAATACTCCACCGCCGGCACCGTAGACTGCTCAGTGGAGATTGTTGTAAGATGAGTCGGAGGAGGAAGTGCTTTTGCGTTTGAAGAAGTGGAGGGCGTTCTTCCACTACCAACGTTTACGGGTCTTTTTTATCTTCTTGCTGGTGTCGTCTTTGGAGATGGGTTTCTGAAGCTTGAAATGCAGGTTGTCTATGGCGGATCTGGATGAATAAGTTTCACGTTTATGCTTTCTGGCTTCTTCAAACCGAACTAAATGGGTTAAAAAACCCAATATGCCCTTCACTGGGAATAATCCCCTGCGCAAGGTGTATAACTTTATGGTGCATCCTTTTTAATCTAAGACGTTGATATAATGATCCAAGGGTTTTAAGGATGGTTCTGCAGTTAGGTAATATATTTTTGGTTCTGCATTGAACCTCCCTCTATATATATATATATATATATATATATATATATATATATATATATATATATATATATATATATATATATATATATATATATATATATATATATATATATATATATATATATATATATATAGGGGTGGGTTCAATGCAGAACCAAATATATATCGGCTAACCACAGAACCGCTTTTATAACCGTAGGATTAGATTGAGCGCTAAAGGGTATGATAGTCCAACTAAATCAAATGCCCAAAAAACTAGGAGCGTAACAAACCAAACACGATTTCCAGAAATTGCGACCCAAATCACAACGTTGCATAGGAGATCAAGCCAAAGGATTTCAAAACCGATTTCAACAAATCTGATCAACAGACAAAATAATATTGATACTTCCAAAAGTTGAAGAACCCAATTTTGATTTGGTTATTGTGTTACAGCGTATTGATAACATATGTTCATCAATGAACATATGTTCATCAATGAACATATCATACCAGATTCCGTTTTCCATGACAGTATGAGGATATGAGAAAAAGCAAGAGATCGAATGAAATTGGAATTAAGTAATAACCATCCAAACTAAAATGTAGATGAATAAATCAATTACATTATCTAATTGAACATAAAGGAGCATATTAGAATGTGTAGATTCACATTTCAACATTGATTTGAGCATCATATGTTCATGAATGAACATATGTTCATAGATGAACACATGTTCATGAATGAACATATATTCGTTCTGAGTACAGTGATTTTGGGGAACAAGATATAAGAACTTTGTAAAAATCAATAAATGATACAACATACATTGTACAAAAATTGAAGATCATGAAAACAGAGCATATTCAGATTCACCTTAATATGATCATATGTTCATATATGAACATGTGTTCATAAATGAACATATGTTCATCTATGAACATATAACCAACTAAACAAAATAGATACTAAAAGCAGAATAGATATCGTAAATCATGAAAGAAATAACAAATTACTGTGATGATATATTCATGAACATACATTCATTTATGAACATTTTATCCAAAATAACATTCATATCGAACAAGTTATTCAATCCAATGTTGAATAATAACCCACTGTGATCAAATGTTCATATATGAACTTATGTTCATGGATGAACATATATTCATTTATGAACATATGTTCATTTATGAACATTCTACATAAAATATATCAGAGAACATAAATTTTTTCCAGTATTCGAACCAAAATCTATCCAATATTGAAAGGAATTCCTATCAAATAGCAATCAAACCAATTATTAGAACCAAAATCTATGATCGATATTGAAAACAAACCAAAAGTCATACTAGCCAAGTCATAATGAACGTAATTCCAAGTTTTAGGGAATAAAGGCTACGATCTAAAATTATTACAGCAGTCAAAACGAACCAAAATTGAAAAAAAGAACCACATTACGAACCAAAATTGAAAAAAAAAACACATGACTTACTCCTTGATTTAGTCTGTTGCGTAGAATTGAACTATGGCAACAAGATTGAAACCCTCTGACAGTAGTGTAGGGTTATGTGGGGGTTTTGATTGTGCAGTAGAAATTCAACAATTCCAGGTCCAATTTCTCAATAACGAGCTCGTTTATTTAGTCTCTTGCATAGGATTGAACGAGTAGAATTGTGGAACTAGTTGATTTAGGAACAGGTAGTTGTGACAACCACTACATCTGCTATGATACACCGTCTTCTTCGATTCATGTAGCTATTAAATCTTCCTTTGATAGCGTTTGAACTCGCTCTATCAGACGATATTAGGAGTTTCTCTAGACGGGAAGCTTTTTAGATTAACGCTCGAGATTCCAATTGAAGATGTGATAATCGCTTTATCAAGTCGATTTTGGTGGAGAATGGAATGACGATAGATGGTTATGAGGTAGTGAACATACAAATCCCCATTGTACCCTTGCCTGGACGTATTCCCCAGAACAAGCATGTATAATCTTATTGTGTATCCTTTTAATCCAATCCCTTGATATAATGATCGTAGGGTTATAAATGTGGTTCTGTGGTTAGCCGATATATATTTGGTTCTTCATGATATATATATATATATATATATATATATATATATATATATATGTATATATATATATATGTATATATCAATGTATATATATATATATATATATATATATATATATATATATATATATATATATATATATATAGGGGTGGGTTCAATGCAGAACCAAATTAAATCACCTAACTGCAGAACCACATTTATAACCGTAGGATTAGATTGAGGGATAAAGGGTACGATAGTCCAATTAAATCAAATGTCCAAAAAACTAGGAACGCAGCAAACTAAAAACGATTTCCAGAAATTGAGACCCAAATCGAAACGTTATATAGGAGATCAAGCCAAAGGATTTCAAAACCGATTTCCACAAATCTGATCAACAGAAAAAATGATATTGATACTTACAAAAGCTGAAAAACCCAATTTTGATTTGGTTATTGTGTTTACAGCGTATTGGTACATATGTTCATCAATGAACATATGTTCATCAATGAACATATGTTCATCAATGAACATATGTTCATCAATGAACATATGTTCATCAATGAACATATGTTCATCAATGAACATATCATAAAATGATCATATACCAGTTCCCGTTTTCCATGACAGTATGAGATATGAGAAAGGCAATAGACCGAATGAAATTGGAATTAAGTAATAACGATTCAAACTAAAACGTAGATGAAGAAATCGATTACATTATCTAATTGAACATAAAGGAGCAGATTAGAATGTGTATATTCGCATTTTAATATTGATATGAAAATCATATGTTCATGAATGAACATATGTTCATAGATGAACATATGTTCATAGATGAACATCATTCTTCTTCTGAAGGAATTTTACCAAACGCATAGCAAATCACAAGCAAAAAGATGAAGGAATTTTACCAAACGCATAGCAAATCACAAGCAAAAAGATGAAGGAATTTTACCAAACTCAAAGAAATCCTCATTGATTTGCTAAAATTCCTTTAATACGCATAAAGTAAATGCAATTGAATGCTTGATTAATTCAAGTCAAGTAACCAAGTAAATGGGCATGGCGGAGCCGGAGATCTTGTGGGTCTGCTCCATTTTGAGTTCGGTGAGACTGGTATAGGGTATGTGAAGATCACCTTTTCGTGTGGTTGCGAGTGGTCCAGACGACGTGCGGATGGTGGAGGTACGGTGGTAAGGGTTGGAAGACCCGCTTCTGCTATCAGCCAAATACTCCACCGCCGGCACCGTAGACTGCTCAGTGGAGATTGTTGTAAGATGAGTCGGAGGAGGAAGTGCTTTTGCGTTTGAAGAAGTGGAGGGCGTTCTTCCACTACCAACGTTTACGGGTCTTTTTTATCTTCTTGCTGGTGTCGTCTTTGGAGATGGGTTTCTGAAGCTTGAAATGCAGGTTGTCTATGGCGGATCTGGATGAATAAGTTTCACGTTTATGCTTTCTGGCTTCTTCAAACCGAACTAAATGGGTTAAAAACCCAATATGCCCTTCACTGGGAATAATCCCCTGCGCAAGGTGTATAACTTTATGGTGCATCATTTTTAATCTAAGACGTTGATATAATGATCCAAGGGTTTTAAGGATGGTTCTGCAGTTAGGTAATATATTTTTGGTTCTGCATTGAACCTCCCTCTATATATATATATATATATATATATATATATATATATATATATATATATATATATATATATATATATATATATATATATATATATATATATATATACATATATATATATATATATATATATATATATATATATATATATATACATACATATATATATATATATATATATATATATATATATATATATATATATATATATATATATATGTATATATATACACATATATATACATATATATATATATATATATATATATATATATATATATATATATATATGTATATATATATATATATATATATTTATATATATATATATATGTGTATATATATATATATATACATATACATATACATATATATATATATATATATATATATATATATATATATATGTATGTATATATATATATATATATATATATATATATACATAGATACATATATATATATATATATATATATATACATACATATATATATATATATATATATATATATATATATATATATATATATATGTATATATATATATATATACATATATATATATATGTATATATATATATATATATATATGTATATATATATATATATATATATACGTATATATATATATATATATTATATATATATATATATATATATATATATATATATATATATATATATATATATATATTTTTTTTTTGAAAAGTAACGTATATTATAAACTTAGCCTGTGTAGCAAGACACAAGGCTGACAACCAAGAACACATTTTACATATGATTGACGGCTAAACTAGGGGAAGTGAACCATAAGTTTCTATCAAGTTTTACATTTTTAGCCCTAGTATCAATCCATAAGAACGATTCTTTTTGAATTTGGAAAAGCAATTCATCAATTTTTCTGAATTTTTTGTTGAAGATAAAATCGTTCCTATTCCTCCATAACAGCAAGAACGTTGCATATCCAACCGTTTCCATCACCTTTCGCCAAATGGGGGTGTGACCCTGTTCACCAAGCTTCATAATGGCTTCCTCCAGAGAGTTCAAGACCGTCGTCTGTTTACCCCACCATGCTCGAACCTTCTTCCACACTGCAACCGCTACAGGACACTCCATGAACACATGATTAATTGATTCGTTATTGTGTTTGCATAGATCGCAACTATAAGGGGTTTGTATGATCGTCTTAGCTGCTAAAACATCTTTTACCGGTACCCTCCTTCGGAACAGTTTCCAAATGAAGATATTTGTTTTGTTAGGAATCCAATTCGACCAACGGTTAGTCCCGATAATTTGGTTGTGCTGTTTCGCTATTGTCGCTCTAAACCAACTAACCGTATAAATACCATTTGGGCCCTCTAGACACCTCCAGACATCGTTTTTATTATTTAGAGTGACATTTGCTATCGTCTCTTTTAGAATCTTAAGTTCCTCCTTTGATCTACCTTCCCTTAGGTTCCTGGACCAATTCCACCCATTACCGTTTGAGATGATTTTATCACTCACGAAACTTTCTTTCTCCGGGTCTAGACGAAAGAGTTTAGGAAATGACTTCTCTAGCTTGTGTTCTCCCAACCATCTATCTCTCCAAAACTTTGTTTCTCTACCATTTCCCACTTCTTTGCTAAACATTTTCCATATGTCAATATCCCTTTCCTTGATCTCTACGCAGACCTTTGCAATCGTCCTCCATGTGTTCCCTGTTTTGATCTCCGCCCCTTCTTGTATTCCTGCGTTATCACCATGTATGCTCCTTATGATTTGAACCCAGAATGCATCGACTTCGTTGATGAGACGCCAATACCATTTAACAATTAATGCGATATTTAAATGGTCCAAAGTACCTATCCCCAGACCTCCTTCCTCCTTCTCCCTCGTCACTTGGGTCCACCTGACCCATGGAATTTTCCTTTCCATACCACTGCTACCCCAGAAAAAGTTTCGTCTAAATGTTTCCAATATATTCAGAAGCTTCTTTGGCGCCCTGTAAAGAGAGAACATATAAGTGCCCAAATTCCCAAGGATATTGTTGACCATTGTAAATCTGCCTCCTATCGAGAGTGTTTTCATTTTCCAGTTGCTTAATTTCTTTTTAAATTTATATATATATATATATATATATATATATATATATGTATATATATATATATATATGTATATATATATATATGTATATATATATATATATATATATATATATATGTATATATATATATATATATATATATATATATATATATGTATATATATATGTATATATATATATATATATATATATATATATATATATATATATATATATATATATATATATATATATATATATATATATATATATATATATATATAGGGTTAAGTTCTTTTAAGAACTCAAATATTCATGAGATCTTGAGAACTCTTTCTGATTGGTCAGATCACAAAAGGGCACGATTGTCATTCTACAATTCACATTTAATGTTGATTTTTTTTATTTTTGGCAATATCATTAACAACTCCTAAAATCAAGGCTATTAGATTTGAATTTTCAAATTTTAAAAAAAATCAAATTTTTGTTTTCGTATTTTCGTTTTTATTTTTAAATTATTTTTTTCCGGAATTAGAAAAACATAAAATTTCTGAATTTAAAAAAAAAACAAATTTTCTAAATTAAAAAAAATATTTGTGCATTTGCATGTGTATATATGCATACTCGCAGATGCATATATGCATATTTTCACAATTCATATATATATATATTCGTATTTTTAATATATAAATGTAAAAAAATGAAAAACGCATTCTATTATAAACAATAATATACAAATGTTTTGAACAATACATACATAAAAATTAAAAAATACAACAATATACAACTGTTTTGAATGATACATACAAATTTATTAGAAATAATGAACGTTACATACAAAAATATAAAAAAATACAACGAAAATTCATGATATCTTCATTTCTCAAATTTTCAATTTTTATTTCTTCAATTTGCTCGACAAATTCTCCAAAATCTGCAATAACATTAATAAAAATTAATATACATGTATATTCAAAATCATTAAAAATAAATACATACATGCATATACGCATATGAACAAATGCACATCTATTTTTGCATATATATGCATATATGCATATGTGTACATACGTATTTATACGTATAGAAACATATATGCACATATGCATTTATATAACTACATATTAAAAAAAACCCCAGAAAATACTTACATGCATATATACACATATGCACATAGGCACATATAATGTATGCATAAATGCAAATATGCACACATGTACACAAACAAACAGACATATATACAAATACGTATTTATACGCATAGAAACATATATGCACATATGCATTTATATAACTACATATTAAAAAAAACCCCAAAAAAATTAATATACATGTATATTCAAAATCATTAAAATAAATACATACATGCATATACGCATATAAACCAATGCACATCTATTTTTGCATATATATGCATATATGCATATGTGCACATACGTATTTATACTCATAGAAACATATATGCACATATGCATTTATATAACTACATGTTAAAAAAACCCCAAAAAAAAACTTACATGCATATATACACATATGCATATATGCATTTATACACATATGCACATATATACACATGTCTTTAGATGAACATATGCATATACACACATATGTATATGCACATATCCACATACATGTATGCACATATATACACATATGTGCATACGTGTATGTGTATTTGCGCCAATATATGCAATTCCAAAACTAATTATACAATTCAAAATTTAATTAATTTTGATGCTTACGGCTGCAATATGCAATTCCAAAACTAATTAATTTTTGATGCACATATGCACATACACAACTTGTGTGAATCTCACGTGAAATTAACATAAAAACTGATCTCAATGTAATCATGTTAAATCTGATGCAATCTGAACTCGAAATCCACCAATGAATTGATCATGAACATAGAAAGAAAGAGAGAAATTGAATAAAAATAAAAGGAATGCTTACAGGTTCGAACCACCACTTCTTCCGAGTCACTTAAAATTCTCATTGACGTATCGACTCATCATCCGGGTTTAGTTCTAGTTCTGAGCTCGACATTAAAGTTCCACAGTACCATAGCCGGCAGAGAGAACCGATTGGAGAGTCCACTTCACTGATAACTCAAAAGGCTTGAAATCAGTTTCTTATAGAGATGATGAGATCGTGGATATTCTTGGGGGAGGGATGTCACGATTACGGCAAGAATGAAGCGGAATAGATGGCTGGTTATTTTAGAATGGATGATCGCGACTTAAGTCGACAGTCGCGGCGCCGATGGTATACTCCGGCGATTGGAATCAAAGGAATCCCGCTACCGACCACCGTTGTTGACTCCGACTTCCTACCTCACACTCAATCGATCGACGAGGGCTTCTGAGGCTTACTTGCAACCTGTGAATTCGCCATCCTTGTTTTGTAAATACCGTACCGAATGGAGAAATAGAGGCGGAATGAGACTAATTGACGGCGGCTAGGGCAAGGAGAAGGTGTGGCAAATGAAAGAGAGAGACATTCCATTTTAATTTCCTGATTTTCAGTTATTTCCTTTTAATAATATTTCTCATGTCTATAATGCCCTTAACAGGTTTTTTTCATACCAAATATACCATTCAAATTGTAGATAATTACGAAACTGCCATATTTCATCTTGACCTTCTATTTTTTGATCTGATGGTCCAGATTTGGTTCTTAAGATCTCGGGGTTTTTTGAGTTCTCAAAAGAACCTTACTCTATATATATATATATATACACACACACACATATATATATATATCTATACTATACTATAAACCATATATAAATTACAATCATTTTATGCACAATTGTCTTAATTTTTAAGATAGTACAACTTGTAATACACATGACACAACTTATGATACCTATTGTACAATTTTGTTATGCACAAAGAAATAACTGAATGGAAGGAAGCGACATTTTCACACGGATAGATTAGGATGCACAATCACAATTGAGCGGGTGATTAGTTTGAAAGAAATTGGAAGAAGCAAAGGTACTCCCTGGCAAAATGAGGCCAGCTGTGAAACTAAAGGCCAAAAAGGGAATAGCACGCGGATAGCTTGAGTTTTAATTACAGTCGTTGATACTCTGGACAATCAAATGGCTGTTATTCGTTTCCACGACCATGCACAGATTAGCTTTACCATCTCTCTCATATTTAAGGACAAAATATTTACTCCAATCTCTTCTCATTCACGGTAGCCTTAACCTCTTGCCGTCCAATTGATCGACCTCTCCATCTTCTTCTTATGCCCTTTTATCAATTTCAACTCTCAAAATTCAAAATATTTGAAATAGAAACGATTGCTAAAAGCATCCCATAAATCTGCTTCTCTATTGTCTTATAAATCCATCATTTGGATTCAAATTGTTGATTCAAAATTTGAATCGGTCACACGTTCGTCTCCCCTTTCACCGGCCAAACCCTAAAAACCTGCCATCGTTAATGCCTCCTGCTACAACCTTCGTCTCTTTCAACAGCCATCGTCGACACTCTCGAAATAATCTCTTTACTCAACGCCGTCTCCTTCCAGCACTTCGTCACCTTCACTAGCCACCGTCGGAAGCTTTGAAACCTTCTCAGCTGTCGGCGTTGTAAGATCTTACAACACAGTGGACCAATAAGTTTTATGTTCACTTGACGACCACGATTTGGACCCGTAATCATCTTCGTATAAATTTGATCCGCATCTGAAAAAGAACCCTAGATGGCCAGGTATGCACACAACCTGAAAAACAATTATATTGTTTATGACTTTTTCATTTGGTATTTAAAATATTTCTGAAAGTGAACCATATATATGAAACTAAAAATCTAATATTGCCTTCGGGGTATGCACACAATGTGTTTGTTGAAATAGCATCCCCCATGGACGTTGTGAAGTTTTTCTTGAAAGATTTAAGAGTTCGGGAAGGTGGAGATCTGGACGGGTGGAAGGCTTTTGAAGCTGGGTTATGTAAACCTAAGATTTTAACAGGTTTGATTTTTCTTTATTTCACTTTTTTATTCCATGGTTTTCGAAATTGATGATCTTTTTTGTTCGACATGGTAGGTTTTTTGGCGTTTTTGTTACCAGATGAAAAGAAGCAGCCAAGTGGAAAAGTCATTAAAGTTAACCTATTGTTGATGCATACAAGTCCTCACCTAGATGCAGATTTTACCAGTCTAGACTATTACCCTAATCACTGATGTTTTATATAACATGGATCATACTAATTGTGGTTCATAGTGAAACTAATTGTTACTGATTTATTGGAGTTGCTTAATTTTTGACAGATCAGAGCAGATAGACAAGAGGTTCATCCATTTTCTATTGAAATATTAGACATGTTTTCCAGTCATATTGATATTTTTGTAACTCATTTAAATTAGCAGGAAGACACACATGAAAATATAACACAGAATTAAAGTTATACTTAGCATGTGCTATACTAATTTCTCAAACTCATATTTTCGCTATTTTTGACATTTTATGTAAATTATTGACTGCTTCTTTGATTTACTTGCAGATTACCAACTGTCTGGAGTTTGTATCAGCAAATGGGTTTTTGTTACTTTGATATATTTTCATAGTATTGACCGAAACTCTTTTTTGTAATAGTACTTGACCTGGTGGTGTTGATTTGGTTTTTAGACTTTGGTTCTGTATTATCTACAGAATATGAAGCATAATCTTTTGACTTATATGAATATATTATTTGTAGGCACTGAAACTTCCAAAAAGGGTGTGGGTCACAACAGGATATGAAGCATTATTCCAGCTCATGAGATTCAGAAGGGTTTGAATGGGGAGTGAGTACAGGTGCTTCAGCCCAGTGCAATATTGGATGCAGTTGGTGTCGTTAGTGTGGTTTAATTTTTACTTCAAATCAACTTGTGTGGCTTCAATCTGGTCTTTTTATTTGGCTTAAGCTTATGGTGTTTTGACTTTAATAAATGTAGTTGGTTGTTGGTGATGTCATATTTTCGTTTTTAGAGTGGGTGGAGGTTTAATTGTTTACTACATAAACGAATTATGATTGCATCTAATAATTTAATATTTTTTGTTAAATTAACAGAGCTTACTCCTAAAATCCTAGATGATTTCCACCACCTACTGCTTATAGCTCACCCAGTCATCATGTCGCCTAAATCTTTAACTAGCTGAGGTAGTATTTATCTTCTTGGATCATATCATCTACTACATGTGAAGGGTATTTTGGTATTATTCATAATGGTAATTGCATTGTTGTATGTGTATTAAAGAGTTTATCAAGTTCTGAATGTCAAGTCAAAATGGAACCATTTGCTTATTTTTTGGCATAAGTCTCATTCTTTTTAATAGCTTCTTTTCTCGATAGTATTTTGTTAAATTTACTTGTAAATTTTAATACAATGTTGCACCTTGATATTTCTCTTTAAGGATTTGCACTTCAAAATGTTCCAAATCATAGTACTTAACTTTGAATTTCTTTTCGTCATGACATTATAAATTAAAGAATTTACGCAATAGCTTTGTTTTTACAAATTTTAAGATATTGCAGAATTAGGTGATGTAAATTTTTATCTACGATGATGTTGTGCTTAAAAAGTTATGTATGTTGCCTATTTTTTGAAACTTGATAGATTATGTTGCTAATTTTCATCATAATATTTTTTTTCACTTATGAAAGCCCTTAAATGGAAGGACCCATGGGTTAGAAAAGTTCAAGTGTTTGCATCTAATATTTTGTGTTTATCCAAGTAATAGGTTTTACGAGATTTGGTTTTGGGTTTGAATATGTTGAATAATTTGAAAAGTTAAAAATTTTGAAAATTTCTTAAATTTGAATAATTTTAAAAGTCTGAAAATTTGAATAATTTTGAAAATTTTGAAAATTTGAATAATTTAAAAAGTTTTTAAAATTTTAAAATTGAATAAACTTAAAAGTTTGAAAATTTTCAATAATTTGAAAAGTTTGAATAATTTAAAATTTTCGAAATTTGAAAATTTTGAAAAGTTTGAAAAGTCTAAAAATTTGAATGATTTTGAAAATTTTGATTAATTTAAAATTTTCGAAATTTGAATAATATTAAAAGTTTGAAAATTTTGAATAATTTGAAAATTCTGAAAATTTGAATAATTTTAAAAAGTCTGAAAATTTGAATAATTTTAAAAAGTTTGAATAATTTAAAATTTTCGAAATTTGGAATTTTTGAATAATTTGAAAAGTTTAAAATTTTAAGAAATTTGTGATTATAGGTGTCCATGTAGATCATCTGTAGATCACACCGATCTGTGATTACAATGATTTTTATGATTGTAGGTATCCATGTAGATCATCTGTAGATCACACCGATGTGTGCAGTATATCATTCTACTTCTATTATTGTTGTTATTACAGCTTTCTACTTTCCTTAAATGCGAGTTTCTCCTAAACAAAGCATTTATTTTGTTTTATTTTTTTTTTTTGCGGATTATAGCATTGTACTTTCCTCTTTCTGATTAAAAATTCATGAACACACATCTCCTGCACACACATAAACTTTAGTACGTTGCCTCTTGCCCCTTTGTTTACTTTGTCTTTTGTTCACATTATAGCATTCTACTTCTATTTATCATTTCATTGCAAAAAAAATATCCCTATAGTTTCAAACCGATTTCTAAAAGTTTTTTCCATTTTTGGTCCCACACTCTCGGGTTTTTACCGTCTCCTATATCGTTGGAAAGGTAATCAATCGCCCGAAAAGAAATTAATCACTCTTATATTCGCCAACTCCCCCTCCCATCTGCAACCTAAAAAGTAATTGCCGAAATGAAATATTTGCCGCCGCCGCATTGCGCGGGTACGCAGCTAGTATATATATATATATATATATATATATATATATATATATATATATATATATATATATATATATATATATATATATATATATGCATATATATATATATATATATATATATATATATATATATATATATATATATATATATATAGTTAGTATTAAATACAATTCTTAAATACAATGTGATTGTAGGACCAAACATGGACCATTAGATCAATAAAATCAATGGCTATAAATAAATGACATTTTTAAATGAAAATCATAGAATGCGCATGTATTTAAATGAAAAAACCCGGTTAAGGGTAAAAGAGTAAAAATCCCCAAAACCCATAACAACGGAATGTACGATACGCATGCTAGAATCACGGACACAATGTGTTGGTGGTTTTTGACGCCGTTTGCGGCTGCCGGAGGCGACAGAGATGGTCGTTGGCGACGCTGTTGGTCGGGAACGGGACTCTGGAATTCCACTTATTGATTATCAGAGAATGAACTTGTAAAATTGTTGTTGACGTAAAAATAGTTACGTAAGAGTTTTCAAAGTCTATTCTCGGAGAATGGACTGATTATATATGTTTACAGAGGGCTGGGAACTGCTATATGGAAAGCCTCATTCTCTAAGAATGAACGTGGACCATTCTCATGAACGTGAAGGAATGCTACTGCATTCTTATAGACATTCATCCCCATTCTCTGAGAATGCCCCATTCTCTGAGAATGCCCCATTCTCTGAGAATGCCCTATACTCTCAGAATGCCCATTCTCTGAGAATGAACGTGAACCATTCTCATGAACGTGAACGACTGTTACTGCATTCTCATAGACATTCATCCACATTATCTGAGAATGCCCATTCTCTGAGAATGAACGTGAACGACTGCTACTGCATTCTCATAGACATTCATCCACATTCTCTGAGAATGCCTTTCCAAAACCCAGAAGAAAAAAAAAGCGGAGATCGATTTTTTTAAACCTGCAAATTAGACCGATTGCTTCAAAATCGACTTGATCGTGCTTCAATTTGCTTCAATCGAAAGTTTTCAATCTGCTTCCAATCGTTAAGTAGCTATCCAAAGTTCCAATTTTCTTCAATCGATGCTTGAATTTGCTTCTCTCAGCTTGAATCTGCTTCCGTCGGCGTGAACGTGCATCGAAGAGGGAAAGCGTGTGGAAAAGTTCCATTGAGAATGGAAAAAAAGTTAACAACACGATAATGAATCTAGGCCACTAGATGCGCCAGCGCTCACGCGCCGCTCCACGACCACAAGATGAGATCTTACTATTCGTATATGATTTATTCATATATGATTGTGTATATCCATATATGATTATTCATATAATCATATATGAATAGACATATATGAATAATCATTTATGAATAAACATATATGGTTGTGGTGGTCGGAATGGTGGTAGAGGATGGCGATGATGACGATGATGGTGATAGAGGGTGGCGATGATGGTGGTGATGGTGGCGACGGTGTTAGTGAGGTGGTGGTGTTGGTAAAGTGGGTGGTGACGAAGGTGGTGGTTATGGTGGCGGTAGGTGGTGGTAGCAGCGGTGGAGGTGGTGGTAAAGGTGGTAGCGGCGGTGGTGGTGGTGATGGTGATAGAGGTGGTGGAGTTGGCAGTAGCAGTGGTGGTGGTTGGTGGCGGTGGCGGTGGGGGATGTGGCGGCGGCGACGGTGGTGGTAGAGATGGCGGTGGCATCGGTAGTGGTGGCGACGACGACAGTGGTGGTGGTAACGAAGGTGGTGCAGGTGGTAGTGGTTGTGAAAATCATATATGAATAACAATATATTTATTTCATCGTTAGAACGTCAACGCTCCGACGGCGCTAAAGCACAAGAGCAGCAAGAAAAAATATGTGACCCAGATTCATTCTCGTGTTCTCAACTTTTTTCCATTGTCAATGGAACCTACTTATATATATATATATATATATATATATATATATATATATATATATATATATATATATATATATATATATATATATATATATATATATATGTGTATATATATATGTGTGTGTATATATATATATATATATATATATATATATATATATATATATATATATATATATATATATATATATATATATATATATATATATATATATATAGGGTTGGGTTCAATAGCGACTAAAATTATCCATGGTACCAAGGGATTTTCTGTGGTTTTTCGGATGGATGAGTAGATTTACTGCGACCCCTTTCTCGAGTTCCTTGCTACTTTCTATCTAGATTGGAAACCTTTGAGCATGAAAGACAAAGACGCGATCACCGTTCGCTTGGGAAACGAGCAATGCAACTGCAGCATTGCAGAATTTGGGGTGAGACTCGGGCTATACCCTCAGGAAGATGGCGAGGAAGATGAAGGGTTTGAGCCATTCTTGAGTATGAGTGCACGGGTCCTAAGCGACTCATTCTCGGCTTCCAAATTTTGGAAGTCATTCTTGTCAACCCGCTACAATTCGAACACTTTATCCGTTGCTTACATGTATTTACCCTCGCATCGGATGCTACATCGGTTGATCACGACTATGCTACGACCTTGGGCGGTATCTTATCATGACCTGTTCATCATGTGGTCGATGATCTCAAAGCTCGAAACATGCAACGTGCCTTATATGATCGCGAATTACTTCAAACGGGTAATTGATGCCCCGTTGGAAGTCCGGGCACTCGGGGGCGGCCATTTCATCACTCGATTGGCACGTTCCTATGGGATTCTCACGAGCTCGGAGATTAGACGCTTGACCGAGTTTCCATCGATGGTTTTCAACCCGTCGATCATGACCTCGCGGGAGGTTATTTACATCGACAATGGGACGGTCTCGATTGAAAATTTTCCGGTCCCAGTCTTCCGAAACGAGCCGCCACTTTTGACGGAACCGAAACGGAAAAGGCACCATATCTCGGCCGGAATTTCGACCTGCACTGCTCCCGCGGACGTGGACTTGCAATATCTAGCGGGAGAAATACGGTCAATTAAACGACTATTCGACGAGCAACAGAGCGAGTATCGGAGTATAGCGGGTGATGTGCAAGAGACTATCTGAAACACAAACAACATACAAACACAGCTGCTGTGGGTCACGGATTGCACGCGAAAATATATATGGGATTTTGACAGCAAAATACTGCGGCCTCAACCGCCCATTGTAGAATTTGACCCAGAGGAGGAGCCAGAAGAAGAACCATAATATGAACCAGGGGATCATGCAGAGGACTCGGACACGGCTCAAAGTTGAAGTCAAGAATTGGTTAAGCAAGTAGTTAGGAAGTATTTTTTCTATTTTTCTTTTTTAGGACTTTTAAACATAGGAATTTGTTAGGAAATGGTAAAGACAGTAATAATGAAAATAAAAACAGTAATAAATGTTTGGATTTAGGTAAAATGCTTCTGGATGGTGTTTAAATGCATTTCTCAAAATAACTATCAGACAGCTAATTACCGTAACGTGGCACAATCCTGTACGCGCTATGGTAATTACGGCAACATCACATTTCAGAAGGATTTCCAATTACCGCGATGCGCGCCGCGGCACACCGTAAATTCAAATTTTAGCTGTTGTGTTGTATATTTTAGTTATTATTACTTTTCTTTAATATTTTGTTCGAGTTTGAATGTGGAAGCTACTGATGAGATCTATCGAGGAGTAGCATAACACAAGTGTTAAGGGTGTCAATCCCTAACAAATGTGATCGGAACAGAATCCGACCGGTCACTGCTCAACTGCACTGGATTAGAGTACAGGGCAAGCAGGGTCGAACCACAAGGACACGGAGTTCAAAGTTTATGCCTAATAAAACGTAAAAGTAAATGAGGGGGGGGGGGGAGGGGGGTTTGAGTAACAAATAATAATAATAAATTGCAGAAACATGCAAATAATAAAGCTTGACGAAAATCAATAATAAAAAGGCCTAGTCCCGAGTATTCAATGTTTAGCGTAATAAAATGAATCCGGTTGATGTGCATGAGAATACAATTCCAAGTTGGCTTTTAAAATTCATAAAATATAATCTTTATGAAAATAACTTGCTAAAATGTTTAGATAAAGGTCCGCTTATTACCTAAACCTAGTTTCATTTTACCCGACCTAAGGTCCGCTTATAGGCCGAATGCAGAAACCGTATAAGGTGTGCAAGTACCAATCAATGTCCAATTCTTCGCGTCCGCTGGGAAGTGTGTGGACGTATGACCAGATTCTAAACAAGGAATTGGGCGCTTGTTTTTGTTACCAAACATCAACTGTGCTCAGCGATTAGGTGCCTTACACAGTGGATTAACAGTGTTTGAAAACGATCCAATTAAGATGGCCAATCAAAAGTAAATCAAATTCAAAACTCATATTGAAACAAGAAAATGATCATTGGAATTATTCAAAAGCATTCATCGAACCGAATGTTTCAAATTATACACCAAACATAACTAAACTCAGGACTAGAATGCTGTTTCTAGCCAGACATGGCTAGAAATGAATAAAAAATACAAAATTGTAATCGAAAACGTCTTACAAATGATAAAAATACGTAACCGAATCTCGAGAGTCGTGATTCGGGTTTCAAAAACCTTCTAAAAACTGCTTGGAAGTGTCTCGGGGTCGTGGCTAAAGCGCAGGGACTGAACACCCTTTCTGGCAGGAGAAGACTGCTATTTATAGCCATCAGGGGGAGATAGCAGCGCTATCTTTGAATTCCCCAAAATCTCGTTCTCCTTGTCAAACGTAAATCTCGCATCCTTGATTTCCTCAACTGCCGAGATAGCGCCTCTATCTCAATAAATAGCCCCTCTATCTTAGATAGCGCCGCTATCTCAATAGATAGCGCCTCTATCTATGCAGTTTCCAGGATTTGTCATTTTTGGTCCCTGCTTGTTCCAACTTTGGTCCTTTTTCGCCCATTTTGCTCCTTTTTGCTTAAAAACCTGCATAATTGATATTTTCCAAGTAAAGTGAGTATTTTAGTCATTTTTTAACTTAATTTATCTATAAAAATACCCTGATATCATATAAAATATGTACGAAATACGCACGATATCAGAATACCCCACACTTGGACTTTGCTTGTCCCCAAGCAAAATAGAATTTTTCGGCCATTCAAAACAATTGCAATAACAATTCTCGCGTCAATTACCCACATCCAAAATAATAAACACAAAAAGATTTCAAATTGTACCAGAATCATAAGCATACATGTGTGTTGGTCCTTCTTAACTGATCATGTTTCAATTAAACTTCATTCTCGTAAGCAATAAACCCCTAGTGTGCCCACTACTCATTTTTGCATCCCCTAGAAATACACCCTTCAAAAACCGCCTAGGCTCAAGACTTATTGCTAAGTTCCCAAGGTCACTTTTTTGTACTCACACAATTAAATGATCTTTTATTTTATTCCAATTGCTATTAAGTATTAGTTTCTTTTTAATTTCGATAGTGTTGAATTCTTTGTGTGGAATATCATCTAAGCTGCACCAATTATTACCAATTTATTTATTATTTGCACCTTCGGGACTCACGACTTTCCATGGAACTCTTGATTACAAATTTTCGACCCTAGATTGTATGGGGTCTACTTATTCAAATTCCAAAGGTCGTTAAGGAAATCCCATGGCTTTCTATGGCACCCGTGTAGCGAACTTTCGATAACATTATCCTAAACCAGATGGTCTTAGGTAATGAGGTGAGGAAGACCACCCTTTTCATGTCTATCGGTTCGAGTACCATAGGCCACAGATTGGATTTTCCCTCCTGAGTCTCGATCTTATGGTGACTTTTTCATCTTTTGGATTTTCTCGATTTTTTTTATTTACTCGAGGCTTTTTCTTTCCTCAGTTTGGCAACAGCATAGGATCTGTACTTTTGTAACAAAGGGAACCTAACTCAATCTGTTTTGACTAGAGCTTAGCTATGCTTACGACTAAAATGACACCTTTTGAAAGATATCATGTGCTAAAAAGTTTTTAGAGGGGTCTATTTCGTCAACAATGCAAAACCATGTTGTAGGGACACACTAATTATCTACCAACTTACAAGTCAAAAATTCAATTTAAAAAAATAAACAGCCACATATACTACTTATGAAAGCTGAATACAACTCAAATTTCTATTCCTATCCATTATTCCAGATGTATTTATATTTATTCGTTCAATTTCGGGAATTTATTAAGGCAAAAATTTTAAAATTTGGCCAAATAAACCTAAATTGCTTAAGTGTAACGCCTCACCCCACACTTAAATTATACAATGTCCCTATTGTATATATATTGCATTAAATTAAAGAGGGAGAAAAAGGAACAGACTCCCCTGGGTGAGTTACAGCTTTCACTTGTATGGGACAAGCTTTTCAGGTTTTGTGTTGAGCAAATCGCGCTTCTTACAGCTTTTTATCACAATCAAGAGATAAAAATAATAGTGGGTATGACCCCACACTTATTACGAGCAAAGTCTCGTTTGGAAGAATATTTTTGCTGAATTCAAAGCTTATTTAGTTGGATTCATTGTTGCTTCCCAATTGCACCTGTCCAAGAAGTTTAAAGAAAGAGGAAAATAACAAAGAATAGAAAATAAAATGAAAATAAAAATAAAATAGAAAAGAAAAAATCATTAGCAAAATAAAAATAAACCAAACCAAAACAAAAGTAAATTGTTCATAAAAATCCCAAACCAAACAATCAATCATCAAATAACAATCTCCCTGCTCAGATGTTGCTATCGACATCTTCGGGCTCCCTGTTGGGAGGGGGTCGACGCGGTTGCACGTTAGAACGTGCCATCATCTGCTACATACACTCGCCCATCCAGTACATGTATTCTCTCTGGTCTTCTATCAACTTTCTCAATCCGCCAACTTCAGCTCTCAACTCTTGTACCTCTGGTGATATAACCGCTGGCGGTTACACCTCTTCCTCTTCTGGATCTGAATCTGACGCTTCAACCCATCCGCCCTGTGGAATGCGCGGATTAGCCAAAACCGCTCTCCCATCTTCTAACCTCAGGACCCCCATCGTGACCAAATCATCCTGTTGTAGTAGGACAACAGGAACACGCTCGAATTGTTCCAAAACCTCTTCTCTTCCTAAACCATAAGACCGCGCCAATCGAGTGATATAATGACCTCCGTTGTAACACCCGACTTATTAACAAAAACACCCCAAAAATTTTTATTTTTCAAACCAAATATTTTACAATAAAAACCATAAGTATGGGGTATTAGTTAACAAAATACGAGTACAAGTGTATCACGAAGTACAATACATAAATATTATACATTCTTCAAGCCGGGTCGTCTCTTCAATACTAAGTCCTCAGTCACGGACTTTGTCTTTTCCTTTAGCAGGGTCACGCTCACCTGCAGGGACATATCAAATAAACTGTGAGCTATAAAGCCCAATGAGTAATCAAATCAAGAATAACATGTATAAGAATAAAATTCTCTATACAAAGTCAAATATGTATTATCATGCAATACAAAATCAAATATGGCTCACGGGTTAGCCCGCTGTTGTCGTGGCTCACGGGTTAGCCCGCTGTTGCCTAGACTCACGGGTTAGCCCGCTGTTGTCTATGTAAATATGACTCATCAAAATAAACTGTGGCTCACGGGTTAGCCTGCTGTTGCCTAGACTCACGGGTTAGCCCGCTGTTGTCTATATAACAGTTTACATAGATATATTGACTCACAGTTCCGTTCTTGTCTATAAAAGACTCACAACTTATCTGGTCTTGTCATATCATATCATAAATCCGTCATTTTTCGTCCCCAAAACTGTTCTCAATCCGCAGCTGCTCATTTATCATTGTCACATCTAACACGAGTGAGATTACTCACCTGAGGGTTTGCTACAACTAGCGTTTGTTGTTCCTTGCCTTGAAATGGAATCCGTAGGATTTTGTCCCGTACCTATAATTCCATTTATTATCAAAATGATTATAGGTCAATAGCCATTCAAATTAACTCTAATACAATAGAGTTCAATATAATATCGTTATAAACAATGCCTAGTTAATAAACTTTCCGTTTACTAACTTTATATGAATTTTACTATTCACCGAGGCATTCGGATCGGTCTACAGTGCCCCCGAGGGGTCGAAAACTCAATATAAAAATTTTCCCAAACTTTTCAAACCATAACGAGCCTATGGTTCAAATTTGAGCTAAATCGGACAAGCCAAGCAAAAGTTAGCGTTTTTGATCCCCTGCCTGGCCTCTGCTCGGAGGCGCACTGCGCCTAGGAGAGGGCGCACTGCGCCTGGGCGCACCCCGCCTGGCTCTGGGGCGCACTGCGCCTAGCGGCAGTGCAGGTCCCCTAGCTAGTCGCGATTTATGCACTGTAGCTTGCAGTTTTGGTCCATTAAGTCCTTATTTATGTTCTTAATCACTTGGGGTTTGTTCCTAGGCTAAAACCTTACATTTTAACAAGGTTTTCAACCATCAAAACCCACTCAATCAATCATATGAAGAATTATGGTTCTTAGTTCTAACAACCCCAAATCTTCAATTTCAACCAAAATAACAACCTACTTCCATTTTCTTGAATTAAGCCCTTATTATTATGACTTAATGGAAGTATCTAACCATTTTAACCACACAATTATAAATGCAATTGCAGTTTTTGAGTTCTACAAAACTCATCAAGAACAACTAAACAAGAGTTTGGAAACTTACCTCCACACTTCCAATTATACCCTTGTAAATGCTATAATCCAACTTGCAAGTTCCAAGCCTTCAAGAACCTTCAAATCCTCTGCAGAAATCAGCCACAAGAACTCTCCCGTAACTCCCAAAATTCTGCACAAGTCATTTCTTTTATACCTCCAATATTTGCAATTTGGTCCTTGAAGTTGTAAGTCTTAAACTTTTGCCACCATTTACACAATTAAATGACAATATTCAAATTATTATAACATTTTAAGTCCAAGACTCAAAATATTATTACCAAACAAGTCCTTTTCTGTCAAAAAGACCAAATTACCCTTCTAAGGTAAAATGACCAATTTGCCCTTTTTACAATAATTACATATTAAACATGTTTTGGCGTTACAAATTCTCCCCTCCTTTAAGAGATTTCGTCCCCGAAATCATACAAAAAGTTGAGGATATTTTTCCCTCATTTCACTTTCGGTCTCCCAGGTTATGTCGGAACCTTTGTGATGACGCCAAAGGACTTTCACCATGCTGATCTTCTTATTTCGCAGCTGTCTTGTCTTGCGGTCTAGCACCCGCTCGGGTTGTTCCGGGTATATCAACTTTTCATCCACCTCAATTTCAGCAAGACGTATATGTTGAGACTTGTCAAACAACGTTTTCCTCAAATGGGACACATGGAATACATCATGTATACCATGAAGTTCATCAGGTAACTCCAATCGATACGCCACGGCTCCAACTCTTTGGGATATACGGAAAGGTCCAATGAAGCGAGGACTCAACTTCCCTTTCTTCCCAAAACGAATTAAGCCTTTCCAAGGGGATACTTTGAGCATTACCATATCTCCTACTTGGAATTCTATCGGTTTCACCCGTTTGTCTGCGTACTGTTTCTGTCTATTCTGAGCTACCTTCAAATTTTCACATATCAGTTTGATCTTTTCTTCAATCTGTGCTACAATTTCGGGTCCAGCCAACGGCTTTTCCCCAACTTCAGTCCAGCAGGTCGGCACGGTGCTCCATACAAGGCTTCATACGGAGCCATCTGAATGCTAGAATGATAGCTGTTATTGTACGCGAATTCCACCAAAGGTAAATGATCTTCCCAGCTTCCACCGAAGTCTATGACACAAGTCCTCAACATATCTTCCAAAGTTTGGATCGTTCTTTCACTCTGACCATCGGTCTATGGATGATATGCGGTACTCATAAGTACTTTTGTACCCAATTGCTCTTGAAGACTCTGCCAAAAATGGGAAGTAAATCTGCTGTCTCTGTCCGACACAATCGATGCTGGTAATCCATGCCGACAAATTACCTCATCAATGTAGATTTTCGCCAGTTGATCTACTCTGTACTTTTCTTTATATGGTATGAATTGTGCCGATTTGGTCAATCGATCCACAATCACCCATATAGAATCATAACCTCTCGGTGTCCGCGGCAACTTCGTCACAAAATCCATGGTAATATGGTCCCACTTCTTCTCTGGAACCGACAATGGTTGTATTTCCCCGTACGGTTTCTGATGATTTGACTTCACTTGCAGACAAGTCAAACATCTTTTCACAAATCTTCCAACATCTCTCTTCATTCCAGGCCACCAATACATCGGTTTTAACGTCCGATACATCTTAGTACTGCCCGGATGAACTGAATATCGGCTATAATGAGCATCTTCTAGAAGTAAATTCCGTGCTTCTCCTTGTTTCAGGACCCATATTCGGCCTCTGAAAGTCTTCAATTTCTGAGCATTTTCTTCAAGATGCTTCAAATATCCAACCATTCGTTCACTTTTAACATTCTCCGGCTTACATGCTTCTTCTTGTGCTGACCGGATCAATCTTGGTAACCGGCTTACTACACCCATGCATGCGGATGTAATTTTCAGAGGAGCTTCTCTTCTGCTTAGTGCATCAGCCACCACATTTGCCTTGCCAGGGTGGTACTGAATTTCACAATCAAAGTCCTTAAGCAGATCCATCCACCTTTGTTGTCTCATACTAAGCTCTTTCTGGTCGAAGAGATACTTCAAGCTCTTGTGATCCGTGTAAATAACAAATTTTACACCATATAAATAATGTCTCCACAGCTTCAATGCTAGAACCACCGCAGTTAATTCCAGATCATGAACTGGGTATTTCTTTTCGGCATCTTTTAATTGGCGGGACCATAGGCTATGACCCGACCTTTCTGCATTAAAACACACCCAAGACCAATTCTAGATGCATCGCTGTAGATCACATACTCTTCTCCGCTTTGCGGTAGAGCTAACACCGGTGCTTCACATAAAGATTGTTTCAGCTTCTGGAATGCTTCTTGCTGTTTTTCGGCCCACGTGAACTTTTCACCTTTCTTACTTAACTTGGTCAACGGAGCATCTATCGAAGAGAAATTCTCGACAAATCTTCTGTAATAGCCTGCCAAACCAAGAAAACTCCGTATTTCAGTGGGACTTCTAGGCGGCTCCCATTTCATCACGGCGTCAACCTTTGCTGGATCTACTTTTACCCCCTCGGCATTAATTACATGGCCAAGAAATTGAATTTCCCTTAGCCAAAATTCACACTTGGAGAATTTCGCATATAGCTTTTCTTGACGAAGTAGCTCTAACATCTGTCGCAGGTGCACCTCGTGCTCGGCTTGGCTTTTAGAATACACCAAGATGTCATCAATAAACACTATCACCGAGGTATCAAGGAACGGTCGACACACCCGGTTCATGAGATCCATGAATACGGCTGGAGCATTGGTTAACCCAAAAGGCATCACCAAAAACTCATAGTGACCGTATCTCGTTCGGAAAGCTGTCTTCGGAATGTCTGACTCCCTTATCTTCAACTGGTGGTATCCTGACCTCAGATCAATCTTGGAAAAGTAGGATGCGCCTTGCAGCTGGTCAAACAAATCGTCTATTCTGGGTAGCGGGTACTTGTTCTTCACCGTGATCTTGTTTAACTCCCGATAGTCAATACACATGCGCATTGACCCATCCTTCTTCTTATCAAACAGAATAGGGTCTCCCCAAGGCAATGTACTCGGTCTGATGAAACCCCTGTCTAACAGTTCCTCCAGTTGCTTCCGCAGTTCCACCATCTCTAAAGGTGCTAATCGGTATGGAGCTCGGGCAACAGGTGCAGCTCCCAGAACTAGTTCAATCGTGAACTCAACATGTCGATCTGGTGGCAACCCTGGAAGTTCATCTGGAAACACATCTGGGAATTCGTTCACCACATTCACATTCGCTACCCCCACTTTAATTGGTTGAGCCGCCGATACATAAGCTAGATATGACATCCCTCCTTTACTGATACAACTTCGGGCTTGAGCAAAAGAGATGACTGGCATTCGTAATCGAGGTCGTTCACCCTGAATCTTTATCCATTTTCCATCTGGCGATAATACTGTGATGTTTTTATTTCTGCAATCCATATTAGCATAGTTCGTTGCTAACCAATCCATCCCCACAATTACACTAAATTCGTTGGTAGTCATCGGCTTCAAATCTATAGGGAAAACGGTCCCGTAGATTTTAAGCTGACAACCTTCTAGATGTTCAGAAACCCAAACATATCGGCCGTCCGCTATAGCTACTTCTAGACTTTCGTCCATTGGTGTTAACGGTACATTCAGGCGAGGCAACAAGGACTCCGATACAAAACAGTGTGTTGCTCCTGGATCAAATATAACATATACAGGTATGGTATTGAGAGTAAAGATACCTGTAATCACATCCGTCTTCTCACGGGCCTCCTCTACGGTCATCTAGAAAGCTCGCGAGGCCACTGGTCGTCCCCTATTCTTTGGTTCTTCTTTCTTTCCCACTTGGTCATCCCTGGGTCTTTCACTGTATGCGCCAGATTTCAGTTGGGGACAGTTCAAGCGAATATGAGCCGTAGCCCCACATTGGAAACACCTACGGTCCGCCCGACAGTCCCGGGTAGAATGACCCGTTTTTCCGCAATTTCGGCAGCTAACTGGCCCAGTATCACTGCGACAACTGCCCGTGTGCCTTTTTCTGCATTTTTCGCACCACTTTCCTTCATCTTTCTGGCTCTTTCCCCTAGACCCGGATTGTTGCGACTTTTTCTGAGGCGTCCAACCTTGGTCTTCCGCCTTTCGTTTCGTTTCCAAGACTTTCTTTTCGTCTTCCTGTCGCTTCAGTTCTGTTTCTCTTTCCGTGGCTCGATCCACCACTTGCCGGAAAGTAGTTAGTTTCAACGGTTGCACGATTTCCCTAATTCGGGTTGTCAACCCCCGAACATACTTGTCGATCTTTCTCTTTTCAGTGTAGATATGGTGTTCCGCAAACCTAGCTTTCTCCAGAAAGCTAAGAGTATATTCCTGAACAGATCGGGAACCCTGTTCCAAATGCAGGAATTCATCCTCCAACTTCTGAATAGCTACTTCTGAGCAGTATTCTTCATTGAACTTTGTCTTGAATTGCTCCCAAGGTATCGATTGGGATGAATCAAGATCCAGTGATTTGTAGTAGGTTTGCCACCAATGTAGTGCACCGCTTGTAAGTTGGTTCGTGGCAAATTCCACTTTATCATCATCCACACACTTGCTTACTCGGAACACCTTCTCAATATGCATGATCCATTCCATAGCTTTGACTGGATCATCTGTCCCCGAGAATTCTTTTGGTTTACAACCAAGGAAAGATTTATACGTACACCCAACTTTCTTTGTCGAGGCTTCCCCACCTTGAGTTTCTTTTACTGCCCGGGCACGACTTTCTCCCTGGCTTTCATCTTCCGGCTGCCTGTCATGAACACTTTTTGCAGCCTCTTCAGTAGGATCAGGATTGACACTCGGATTAGGATTGCCACTCGGGTTGGGATTATTCGATAATGCTGGTATCATTTGCCTAACCACTTCTTCCACTATCGCCCGAATATCAGGTGGATTTTGTCCCACCGGTTCCCGTGCTGGTGCTCTTCGCCCAACAGAGCCGCGTGACCGAGCTGGTCCACTTCTTGCAGTTCCACGCGAATTCGCACCAGTGGGATTGCTTCGTGTATTTCTCATACTTCAAAATTTCAACAAACCGTTAGATTACATATATAATAACAAACTTATATATATCTAACAGTCCATTTATCTGTTCTTCTCTCAAGGTTTAAGTCCAGGAATCTAGTCTAAGACACCTAGTTCACTTAAACCACGGCTCTGATACCAACTTGTAACACCCGACTTATTAACAAAAACACCCCAAAAATTTTTATTTTTCAAACCAAATATTTTACAATAAAAACCATAAGTATGGGGTATTAGTTAACAAAATACGAGTACAAGTGTATCACGAAGTACAATACATAAATATTATACATTCTTCAAGCCGGGTCGTCTCTTCAATACTAAGTCCTCAGTCACGGACTTTGTCTTTTCCTTTAGCAGGGTCACGCTCACCTGCAGGGACATATCAAATAAACTGTGAGCTATAAAGCCCAATGAGTAATCAAATCAAGAATAACATGTATAAGAATAAAATTCTCTATACAAAGTCAAATATGTATTATCATGCAATACAAAATCAAATATGGCTCACGGGTTAGCCCGCTGTTGCCGTGGCTCATGGGTTAGCCCGCTGTTGCCTAGACTCACGGGTTAGCCCGCTGTTGTCTATGTAAATATGACTCATCAAAATAAACTGTGGCTCACGGGTTAGCCCGCTGTTGCCTAGACTCACGGGTTAGCCCGCTGTTGTCTATATAACAGTTTACATAGATATATTGACTCACTGTTCCGTTCTTGTCTATAAAAGACTCACAGCTTATCTGGTCTTGTCATATCATATCATAAATCCGTCATTTTTCGTCCCCAAAACTATTCTCAATCTGTAGCTGCTCATTTATCATTGTCACATCTAACACGAGTGAGATTACTCACCTGAGGGTTTGCTACAACTAGCGTTTGTTGTTCCTTGCCTTGAAATGGAATCCGTAGGATTTTGTCCCGTACCTATAATTCCATTTATTATCAAAATGATTATAGGTCAATAGCCATTCAAATTAACTCTAATACAATAGAGTTCAATATAATATCGTTATAAACAATGCCTAGTTAATAAACTTTCCGTTTACTAACTTTATATGAATTTTACTATTCACCGAGGCATTCGGATCGGTCTACAGTGCCCCCGAGGGGTCGAAAACTCAATATAAAAATTTTCCCAAACTTTTCCAACCATAACGAGCCTATGGTTCAAATTTGAGCTAAATCGGACAAGCCAAGCAAAAGTTAGCGTTTTTGATCCCCTGCCTGGCCTCTGCTCGGAGGCGCACTGCGCCTAGGGGAGGGCGCACTGCGCCTGGGCGCACCCCGCCTGGCTCTGGGGCGCAGTGCGCCTAGCGGCAGTGCAGGTCCCCTGGCCAGTTGCGATTTATGCACTGTAGCTTGCAGTTTTGGTCCATTAAGTCCTTATTTCTGTTCTTAATCACTTGGGGTTTGTTCCTAGGCTAAAACCTTACATTTTAACAAGGTTTTCAACCATCAAAACCCACTCAATCAATCATATGAAGAATTAGGGTTCTTAGTTCTAACAACCCCAAATCTTCAATTTCAACCAAAATAACAACCTACTTCCATTTTCTTGAATTAAGCCCTTATTATTATGACTTAATGGAAGTATCTAACCATTTTAACCACACAATTATAACTGCAATTGCAGTTTTTGAGTTCTACAAAACTCATCAAGAACAACTAAACAAGAGTTTGGAAACTTACCTCCACACTTCCAATTATACCCTTGTAAATGCTATAATCCAACTTGCAAGTTCCAAGCCTTCAAGAACCTTCAAATCCTCTGCAGAAATCAGCCACAAGAACTCTCCCGTAACTCCCAAAATTCTGCACAAGTCATTTCTTTTATAGGGTAAATTGCATAAAAGTCATTAAGTTTTCCAATTTTCTCGATTTTGACACTGCATTTTTAGTTTTTGCAATTAAGTCATTATGTTTTCAGAAAAGTTGCAATTAAGTCATGTTCAGATACCCTGGAAAGGTCGTAAGTAATACTACAACTTTCCTTTACTGACTTTTGTTTGAATATGTTCAGATATTTCGCTACACTGGCTTGTTTTCTTATAATAGTTGTATCTTTTGCATACGAGCTTTGTTTTCGACGTTCTATAAGTCAACGGATTCGTAAACACGAATACATCGTGTAATGAATATTACTTAAACCAAAATATTATTTGTATGATTTATCGAATTTTACGCTACTATAGTCTATTATTCGAAATTATAACGTTTACTCGATAATTGATTCGAAATAGCGTATTGTAGTATTATAATTTCCAATAATACATTAGGAAAGTTATGAAAATTACATTTCAACGTATTATCCTAATTTGCGCTCTGGTTGACTTTTGTTGACCAAATTTGACGGATGTTACAGACGGGGTCGTAGAATTTGGACATCGTATATGAAAGTTATGTCATTTACAAAAACGAATAAACATTTTTTTGTTGAAAAAATCACTGAAATTGAGGGTTTTTTCCCAAAAAAAAAAAAAAGAAATTAGGGTTTTTTCTGAAAAAAAAAAAGTATGTATAACCTGTAAAACCGGTTAAGGGGATAAATTAAAAAGTTTCTCCAAAATTTAGGTTTTTTTTGAAAAAAATAAAGTTTTAGGTTTAAACAGAAAAAGTTGAAAATTTAGGGTTTTTTATGAAATAAAACCTAAAAGTCGCTAACTTTTTCAGATTTCTTGATTTTGACACTATGTTTTATTTTTGCTATTAAGTCATTAGGTTTTCTGAAAAATTGCAAATCTGACCATATGACCTGGTAACCTGTTACCATCCGGTCATATGGTCATTTTTACAACTTTTTGGAAAACATAATGACTTAATTGCAACTTTTCTGAAAACATAATGACTTAATTGCAAAAACTAAAAATGCAGTGTCAAAATCGAGAAAATTAAAAAACTTAGTGACTTTTATACAATTTACCCTTCTTTTATACCTCCAATATTTTCAATTTGGTCCTTGAAGTTGTAAGTCTTAAACTTTTGCCACCATTTACACAATTAAATGACAATATTCAAATTATTATAACATTTTAAGTCCAAGACTCAAAATATTATTACCAAACAAGTCCTTTTCTGTCAAAAAGACCAAATTACCCTTCTAAGGTAAAATGACCAATTTGCCCTTTTTACAATAATTACATATTAAACATGTTTTGGCGTTACATCCGTAAATGGGGCTATCTGCCTCTTCGCAATTTACAATGCGATGCAGGTAAGCGATAATCATATAGGGGAGGTCGCATGTTCTTTTCCCTACGATCATAATCCACATGAAATAGAGGTCAGCTTCCAAGACACGTGTCACCTCGCTCCGTGGGACGAAGGCGGTTACTACAAGTCGGTGTTGTGACACCCCATTTATACTGTTTGCAAATACTATGGTTTTTCGTATAAATTCATGAATACAAAAAAAATACGGTTTATCAAAACCGATAATTTACATTTTTAAAACTGTGGGTGTTACAAATCCATACCAAATCTAACCATAGTAAGCAAGAAGAGGATTAAACCTTGCGTCCAAATTAGGAGCTAACTCAAGCTCCACTCCAGCTAAACTTCATCCCATTTATAGCAACCTATTTTAACCTGGAATACATGGCAAAACATAGAATACGTAAGACAAAAATTGTCTCGTGAGTTACATGAGTTTTAGACTCAAACCTTTAACTTCTTTTCCAACCTTTATATAAAACTTATGACATAAAACATCTTTCAAAGTTTTAAAATATTATCATACCATAGCTCTTTATTCTTTTCAAAATCATTACATATCATACCTTGCATAATTATCTTCTTTCAAAACTTTATAATAGCAACATAATATAACTCTTTACTTTTTAAAAATCACTTCATAATAGACTTTGCAAAAATAACATCTTTCTTACTTTCTTTGACTGGTTTTATAAGCTTGCTGGATTTTTATACTTAGGGCTTTAATCACTATAAGTGATACCCCAAGTCTCTATGGCTAGAAAGAACGGATCATTCCTCACCATAGAAGTGCTGAGGCAATCTACTTCGCGATGGGGATTTTCCCCAGTAGACCCCTTACCTAACCCGGGTAGGTTGGAACATAGTTCCCTTACTAACGCTGCTTGCTACAATTAGCAGTCATACAAAACACTTTCTGCTTACTTTAACATTACTTACTTGCATAGTGGCTAATTGCCAAACTTTACCATTTCTTGTCTTTATGGCTAAATGCCATATTCATAACTTTCGTTTCACAAAAACCATTTGTTTAAAACATGTCTTTATAACATACTAAGCTTTATGCCAAAACATACTCTTCAACATCTTATGGCTATATGCCATTTATACTCGAAAACATATACAGTTTGTAACCAAATCATACTTCTTAAACATCTTGTGGCTATATGCCTATCCATACTTTCAAACATGCATAACTTGTATTCAAAATATACTTTCACATGATTGGTTCATAGACCAAAACATACTTTCACATAATTGGCTCATAGACCAAAACATAACTTCAAATATAGCATTATACTTTCACAAACAAGTTAGAAATAATACTCTTGCATATAATTTCACATATAGAAATTTTATAAGAAATATTGGAAATACTTACTTGCCATGTACCCCAGAATGGGTAAAAATACTGCATGTACTCACCTCATGTATTGCTAGAAGATTGACTACACGTTCCCTTGTATTTATACTCTTTTGTGATTAAATAATCACTCGGCATGAACCTATAATTAACATGTTATAAATTAACATTCATGCTAACTGATTTTATAACTCATTAGAGTCCTTATTTTACCAATATAGGTCATAACAAGTCTATAACTTTTAAATGACCAACTTTACTTAAGTTGTATTTTATACGTATTTTGCTACAGTACCCTCGAGGGGTCGTATTTCGGTTCCGACAATTTTCCATGAAGTTTTGGTCCATAATAGACCTATGTTTAAAATTTGGGGTCAAACGAACAAGTATAAGGCCAAAACTCAAAATCCATTTGGACTTGGCAGGAGACAAATTTCGAAACTGCATTTTGCTTCTGGCGCAGGATCGCGACCCGATCCTCATGGAGGTCGCGTCGCGACCTACGAGTAGATTGCCTAAATTGGCGATTTTCCAAACTGCAGTTTCACTAATTGTTCACATTAAGTTCTTAATACTTGACTTAATTGGTTTAGGGTCATATCTAGGCCCTAAATACCAACTTACACTTAGTTTTAAACTTCAAAATCATCAAACCTTCTTTAAAATCTTGAAATTCTTCCGAAAACACCATTTTTTTTCCAAAATCCATTTATTGAATTTTCAAGCTTATGAATTGATTTCTTGTTTCTTTTATAACATTTTTAACTTAACTAAACCATTAGAGCCATTTGAAATCAGTTTCAACTCATTAACCCATTTCTAGGGTTCTTGAGCTAAAAAACCCATTTCATCATTTTTTTTGGCATCTAAGCTTCAATTCCTTTGAATTAATGACTATTACATGTTTCTTTCACATTTTCTAACACATTAGATTAATCAAAACAATCTGGACTTTCAAACCCGTGACTTAGGGTTCTTGAGCAAAATCACCATTTTTCTTAATTTTCACATACTCCATGGCTAGAACATGCTTTAAATGGTTATTTTGAGCAAGATGAATTAGATGTTTACATTGGAAACATGATTTCTGGAAAAATCAGAAATCAAGACTTGATTCCCGATCACGAATTTGGAGCTTAGAGTTTGAAAACCTTACCTCAAATGCTTAGTAACTTCAATCTAAAACTTGATCTTTGAACTCTTTCTTGATCTTTCCCGTGCTCTCTTCTCTTCTCTGACTCTATCTCTCGTTCTCTCTAGACTCTTCTGAATTTATGAGGATTAATGAGATATTTTCTTATTTTTATATTTTCCATATTTACAGTTTTAGTCCCTGAACTTTCATTCCTTGAACTTTTGAAACAAATATTAAATTTGGCCACATGAAGCTAAAATTCTTACATTTTTGGTCCAAACTAGAATTATACTTTTATAATAATTCTTGTATATGGTCAAATGACCAAATTACCCTTCTCATGGTAAAAATGACTAAATTACCCTTACGAACATAATTTCTCATGAACATACACATTAAGCTTTAAATTACACACACCTTATTTATATTATTAGTTTGGGTCGTTACAGGTGCAACATCCGATGCACGGGCGATCGGATATGTCCCTCAAATCTATCAAATTGATTGTAGTAGTCGTCACCGATGGTAGACCAGAAGGTGGTGGCATTGAACTTGGGCGGGAATTTGCGACAGCACTGGCTAATGAAGTTAGGATATTCGTGACTTCTAGCCACTTGAGGCGTGTAAAGCTCGATTCTTTCCGCAAACTCCATAAGGCTGCATTCCCTTTCAATTCCATCAAACCGAAATGAAATGATATCAGGCGTCCCTTTTTCTCGGAGTTTGGCAACATTTAAGGTGGAGAGGAATTCCAAAACGAGCTCTGTGTATGTTGGCTCGTTTATGTGGAATATCTTCCACCATGCTGTGTCCAAAAATCTGACAAACTCCCCTTCAGTCCACTCCTGTCGGGAAAGAGGCTCTAGTTGTTTGTCGAGACCAGTCTCAATAGCAAGTTCCCAGTCAAGAACGTGGGAATGCATGATTTCCCGACCTCTCAGATTTCGAAGCTTTCTTAAAAACTCCTTCTATATAGCAATTGAGGCGGGTGGCGGTGGGGCGGGAGATGTTATTGAAACGTTTGGGATAACCCACTTCCTTGGGGTGCGAATAATTTTCACCATCTGCACAAAAAAACTGGAAAAAAATCAGAAAAATGGGGCTGTCTGGTAGATAGCGGCGCTATTGGCTTGAGATAGCGGCGCTATTTCTAGTGTCACGATTTTTGCCCAAAAATCTGATTTTTATGATCCAAAGCATTTGCATTAACTAAATAAACGTTCCATATCCTCTAGAAATCAAACATATTCATAAATCAAGGCTCAAAATCATCTAAACATGTGTTTGATTGAAAAAGGAACTCATAGAACGTATCTATTAAAGAGCAAAGATGAAAAAACGCTAAAAAGAGAATCGGGAATCGAGAAACATACCTTTAAATCTTAAGTTTTTAGTGGAAAAAGCCTCTTGTTGCTGATTTTCGGAGTTCATGAGGTGTATTAGGTCAAATTTTCGGATTAGACTTAATATATAGGCTCAACAAAGTGAAAAAGATAAAACTTAACCGAAAATCCTGTTACAGCGAAGATAGCGGCGCTATCTAGTTGAGATAGCGGCGCTATCTACTTGGCACACCTGATCTTCGCGAGTTGGTTGGAAACAGCGACGAGATGAGGACTTGGGGAGATAGCGGCGCTATCTCTGATTTTTCCACCATTTTTCGTTTTTTGTTCCTCTTTTGTCCCGCACGTGATGCTTTGGTTCGGGGTTTTCCTAAAATAAATTTAAAAAAAATAAAAATAACCAAAAACAATTAAAAGTAACTTACAAATGCCCGGGTTGCCTCCCGGTTAGCGCCTCTGTTTAGTGTCGTCGGCCCGACCTTGCCCGGTTCAGATGTTTCATTTAATATCTTCCGGTACCTCCAGCTTTTCTTCGATCTTCTTTTCCTCCATGAAACCTTCATGAAACGGCTTCAACCTATTGCCGTTTACCTTGAATATCTTATCCGTCTTCATGCTTCTTATTTCTATCGCTCCGTGGTCAAATACTTGTACGACCACAAATGGCCCTACCCATCTAGACCGCAATTTTCCAGGAAACCACTTGAGTCGAGAGTCATATAGCAGAACTTTCTGACCCACGCTGAAATCTTTTCGTTTGATGTATTTTTCATGCAAGCGCTTGGTCTTTTCTTTATACAACCTCAAACTCTCGTATGCGTCATCACGGAGTTCCTCAAGTTCATGTAATTCCAACTTCCTGTGCACCCCCGCTTCGTCTATTTTCATATTCAACTTCTTGATTGCCCAGTATGCTCGATGTTCAAGCTCTACTGGCAAATGACATGCTTTACCGTAGTCTAAGCGGTAGGGAGACATACCTATAGGGGTTTTGTAAGCTGTGCTATAGGCCCATAAGGCATCATCTAGCCGAGCGCTCCAATCCTTGTGGGTCATATTCACAGATTTTTCAAGGATTTGTTTAATCTGGCGATTGGAGATTTCAGCTTGACCGTTGGTTTGCGGATGATAAGCTGTTGAGACTCGATGTTGCACCCCATATCTTTTCAAGAGGGTGCTGAATGCCTTATTCAGGAAGTGGGTGCCTCTATCACTGATTATGGCCCTTGGAGTGCCAAACCTGCAAAAAATATTAATTCTCACAAAATCAATTACAGTTTTAGCGTCGTAGTTTCTTACAGCTTTTGCCTCCACCCATTTAGAGACGTAATCAACGGCCAGCAGGATGTACAGATTGCCATACGATGACGGGAACGGCCCCATAAAATCAATACCCCACACATCAAAGATTTCACAGACTAAGATTGCGGTCAGTGGCATTTGGTTTCTTGATGTCACCGCTCTAGTTCGTTGGCATTTTTCACAATTCTTGCAATGTAGGTACGCGTCTTTGAAAATACTTGGCCAATAGAACCCACATTCCAACACCTTCCTTGTTGTTCTTTGAGGACCGAAATATCCTCCACAGGCATGCTCATGACAAAAGGAGAGGATAGAGGGCACTTCATCATAATGTACGCACCTCCTAATCACTTGATCTGCCCCTTGCTTCCACAAATAGGGGTCATCCCAGATGTACTGCCTCGCTTCAACTTTCAACCTTTCTCTTTGAGCTCTATTGAATTTGGGAGGGAATTCTCCTGATACCAAGTAGTTGCAAATGTCAACATACCAAGATAATTCTTGAATTTTGAAAATGTGCTCATCAGGGAAAGCATCACGAATTGGCTCGGTCTCTCCTTGTGGTGTAATGCGGCTTAAGTGGTCAGCCACCAGGTTTTCCTTTCCACTTTTATCTTTTATTTCGATATCAAACTCTTGCAACAAAAGATTCCATCGGATTAATCGTGGTTTTGAGTCCTTTTTTGTTAACAAGTGTCTAATGGCAGCATAGTCAGTGTAGATTATCACTTTGGCACCCAGGAGATATTGACGAAACTTTTCAAGTGCAAAAACCACTGTCAAGAGTTCCTTTTCAATCGTGGAGTAGTTACCTTGAGCATCATCCAAAACTTTTGACGCATAGTAAATGACATGATGGGCCATATCAACTTTTTGCCCCAAGACAGCCCCAATGGTTGTGTTACTTGCGTCACACATTATCTCGAAAGGTAAACTCCAGTCAGGTGGTTGTATGATAGGAGATGATGTGAGTAGAGTCTTCAAGTGATCAAATGCTCGCTTGCAGGCATCGTCGAATTTGAAATCGACGTCTTTTTGTAGAAGATGACACATTGGAACCGTGATTTTTGAAAAATCTTTTATAAATCTTCTATAAAAGCCTGCATGCCCCAAGAATGACCGAACTTCCCGAACATTCGTTGGATAGGGCAAATTCTTGATGACATCTATCTTCGCTTTGTCGACCTCCAGCCCATTTTTGGAAACTACGTGTCCCAAAATCAATCCCTTATCCACCATAAAGTGACACTTTTCATAATTGAGGACAAGATCTGTGTCGATGCACATTTGTAGAATTTTTGTGAGATTTTCTAAGCAATGATTGAATGAGTCTCCATATACCATGAAATCATCCATGAAGACTTCAATTATCTCTTCTACATATTCAGAGAAAATGCTCACCATACATCTCTGAAATGTGGCCAGTGCATTGCAAAGGCCAAATGGCATCCTCCTATAAGCAAACGTGCCAAAGGGGCATGTGAAGGTCGTCTTTTCCTGGTCTTCAGGTGCTACAGGGATCTGATGGAATCCAGAAAATCCTTCCAAACAACAGTAATGCGATTTCCCAGCCAGCCTCTCCAACATTTGATCAATGAAGGGCAATGGGAAATGATCCTTTCTAGTTGCAGCTTTAGTTTCCTGTAGTCTATGCATACTCTCCACCCATTTTGTACTCGAGTGGGCACCAGGTCTCCATCTTCATTCTCCACAACCGTAACCCCAGCCTTTTTAGGAACTACTTGGACTGGGCTTACCCATTTACTGTCAGAAATGGGATATATCATCCCGGCGTTCAACAATTTCATTATTTCTTTCTTGACCACCTCCATCATAGGTGGGTTCAATCTCCTTTGCGGTTGTCTTGAAGGCTTATAATCATCCTCCATTAGAATTTTGTGCATGCATAAGGAGGGACTCAACCCTTTTATATCAGCGATCGCCCAACCTATCGCTTTCTTGTATCTTTTTAGGAGGTTGATCAACTCCTCTTCTTCCTTTTCCGTCAATTTGTTTGAAACGATGACAGGGAGTGTCTCCTCGTTTCCCAAGTAGGCATATTTGAGATGCTCGGGCAAGGTTTTGAGCTCGAGCTTTAGTGCTTTTACTACTGATGGAAGGAAATTTTCGTTTGAATTAGGGAGTTGCATCATGGCCAGTTTGTTTTTCAGGTCCTTTCTCTCCTCAACTGCCTTCACCATTGTTTCCAAGTCTTCATTCAACTCAAACTTCTTTACTAATTCTTCTATCTTTTCCTCATCCAGATCGTTATTCAATACCAAACTCAAGGGGTCACTGCTGATTAACTCAAAGAGTTCCTTAGCAAGTGGTTTAATGATATCTACGAAATTCAAAGAATACACATCGGTAGGGTACTTCATGGCTTCGTAGATGTTGAAATTGATGACCTCGTCATCGAATTCCATGGAGAAGGTACCAGCGTAGACATCAATTTTTATTCTTGCAGTACTCAAGAACGGCCTCCCCAGTAGGATTGAGTTTGGGTTGGGATTGTCGTCATCCCCCATATCAAGAACATAGAAATCAGCTGGAAAGACAAGCTGATTAACTTGGACAAGTACGTCCTCCAACACTCCCTTGGGATGAACTATTGAACGATTTGCGAGTTGAACTATAATCCCCGTCTTCACTAGATTCCCAAATCCAGTCGCTTTGTACACAGAATAGGGCAAGACATTAATTGAAGCCCCCAGATCGAGCATTGCTCTTGGTATGCTTAGGTTACCCAGTTTGCAAGGTACGATGAAAACACCAGGATCTTTGCATTTCTTTGGTATCCGCCTTTGTAGGACTGCGGATGCATTTTCTCCGATTTTGACTGTCTCGTACCCCTTTAACTTTCTCTTTGAAGTACATAGCTCCTTGAGGAACTTGGCGTACCTGGGTATTTGTTTAATAGCCTCCAGGAGGGGAATGTTTATTTCAACTTTTCTGAAGATTTCGAGTATTTCATTCTCCCCCTTTTCTCTTTTATCACCTCTTAGTCTCGAGGGAAAAGGTGCGGATTGTATTTTCGCTTCTACAAATTATGGGTCTTTCGGCTTTGGCTCTTCAGGCTTTTTCGACGGTTTCTCTACTTCCAGCTCTTCCTCTTCATCTGGAGCTTTGGGCCCTTCATATTGTGCACCACTTCTTAGAGTAACGACATAGGCTTTATGCTTCGGGTTTGTTTCCATTTGAGCTGGAAGCTTGCCTTGTGCTTCCATTTTGCTTACTGAGCTAGCAAGTTGAGCCATTTGTTGTTCTAGATTTTTAATGCTTGCTTTTGTTTCTTGCTGAAATGTTTTTGTCTCGTTTTGGAAGACTTGTGTACTAGTTGCTAGACTTTTGACAATATCTTCCAATGACATCCCAGAGCTGCTTGGTTGAGGGGAAGCTGGTGGTGTACGAGCATGGTATTGCTGATTCTACGGTGGCGGCCTGGGTTGATATTGTTGATGGTTTCTTGGTTGGTAGTTCGACGATTGACCTTGGTTCCATCCTGTATTTCCTCGCAGTTGATCATATTGTCTTTTAAATGGCCCCATGGCTTTGGCTTCTTCGGTTTCCTCTTGCAATAATAGACACATATCGGTTGGATGGCCCACTTGTAGAAAAACGCCACAAGGTCGAACTGGCGGTTGGGTGGCTTTCTCTTTGGTTAACATCAGAACGGCTTTGGTCAACTCGGAGATTTAAGACTCCAATTTAGGGTTGTTGACTTCATTAACTGCTCTTGGTGGATCTGGATACCATTCTTCCTCCTGGAGAGTATGTTTGGATTCCTCGGCCATTGTATTGATCAACTCCCAAATTTGAGTCGGGGTTTTATCAGTAATTGATCCTCCACTTGAAGCATTTAATAGTCGACGATCCCAAGCTGTTAATCCTTCACAAAAATATTAAAGTAATTGACAATCGGTGATACCGTGCTTGGGGCATCGAGTGCACAGCCTTTTGAATCGTTCCCAGTAGCTATGTAATGCTTCCCTCTACTGTTGCTTAATGCCAATAATCTCTCTACGAAGGGCATAGGCTTTCATCTCAGGGAAGTACTTATCAAGGAACATACGAGCCAGCTCATTCCACGTGGTAACAGATCTAGCTGGCAAATAGTAGAGCCAGTCTCTCGCGGAGTCTTGAACAGCAAAGGGGAATGCCCTAAGCTTGATTTGATCTTCTGTCACGTCATGTCGTTGCACACCACATGAAATTCTTTTAAGAACTTGTGAGGGTCTTCATTTTCGACCCCTCTGAATGTTGGCAGAAGATGAATTAGCCCAGACTTGAGTTCGAAGTTGATCATGGCAGGGTAGGTGATGCATAATGGTTGTTGGGTAACATCTTGTGTTGCCCATTGGCGAAGGGTTTGTTCGGGTGCTGCCATGGTGATAGGTGTAGGAATAGGAGTTGGAGATGGTGGTGATGTGGTTTCGGATTGGGTTTCGGTAGATGTGACTTGGGTTGATTGGTTTTCTGTGGTAGGATGTGATGTAGAAGTTTGGGAAATGGGCTGCTTCTTGCGAAGTGTGGCTTGCTTCCTTAGGCTTCTCGCGGTTTTCTCGATCTCCTTGTCAAGTGCAAGTGGTGAACATGTACGAAGAGATCTTCGCATAAACGTTAGTGTTGCCGTGTCCCCGGCAACGGCGCCAATTTGTTAAGGGTGTCAATCCCTAACAAATGTGATCGGAACAGAATCCGACCAGTCACTGCTCAACTGCACTGGATTAGAGTACATGGCAAGCAGGGGCGAACCACAAGGACACGAAGTTCAAAGTTTATGCCTAATAAAACGTAAAAGTAAATGAAGGGGGGGGGTTGAGTAACAAATAATAATAATAATAAATTGCAGAAACATGCAAATAATAAAGCTTGACGAAAATCAATAATAAAAAGGCCTAATCCCGAGTATTCAATGTTTAGCGTAATAAAATGAATCTGGTTGACGTGCATGAGAATACAATTCCAAGTTGGCTTTTAAAATTCATAAAATATAATCTTTATGAAAATAACTTGCTAAAATGTTTAGATAAAGGTCCGCTTATTACCTAAACCTAGTTTCATTTTACCCGACCTAAGGTCCGCTTATAGGTCGAATGCAGAAACCGCATAAGGTGTGCAAGTACCAATCAATGTCCAATTCTTCGCGTCCGCTGGGAAGTGTGTGGACATATGACCAGATTCTAAACAAGGCATTGGGCGCTTGTTTTTGTTACCAAACATCAACTGTGCTAAGCGATTAGGTTCCTTACACAGTGGATTAACAGTGTTTGAAAACGATCCAATTAAGATGGCCAATCAAAAGTAAATCAAATTCAAAACTCATATTGAAACAAGAAAATGATCATTGGAATTATTCAAAAGCATTCATCGAACCGAATGTTTCAAATTATACACCAAACATATCCAAACTAAGGACTAGATGGCTAGAAATTTATCAAAAATACAAAATTGTAATCGAAAACGTCTTACAAATGATAAAAATACGTAACTGAATCTCGAGAGTCGTGATTCGGGCTTCAAAAACCTTCTAAAACTGCTTGGAAGTGTCTCGGGGTCGTGGCTAAAGCGCAGGGACTGAACACCCTTTCTGGCAGGAGAAGACTACTATTTATAGCCATCAGGGGGAGATATCGGCGCTATCTCCTAAGATAGCGGCACTATCTTTGAATTCCCCAAAATCTCGTTCTCCTTGTCAAACGTAAATCTCGCGTCCTTGATTTCCTCGACTGCTGAGATAGCGCCTCTATCTCAATAAATAGCGCCTCTATCTTAGATAGCGCCGCTATCTCAATAGATAGCGCCTCTATCTATGCAGTTTCCAGGATTTGTCATTTTTGGTCCCTGCTTGTTCCAACTTTGGTCATTTTTCGCCCATTTTGCTCCTTTTTGCTTAAAAACCTGCATAATTGATATTTTCCAAGTAAAGTGAGTATTTTAGTCCTTTTTAACTTAATTTATCTATAAAAATACCCTGATATCGTATAAAATATGTACGAAATACACACGATATCAACAAGTGTGGGGTCACCGTACCCCTACACTTGTAACATGCAGGCATGTTCACTGTTGCGCCACAACTCCGGACAAACTAACCAAGATGTGCAATTGATATCCTATTGCAAATGGTCCCGACAACCAAGCTATTCACCATTCCAAAAGGGGTAAATCTTTTCTCCCTTGTTCTGAAATTTTCTTTTGTACAACGGGGACGTTGTACGGTTTAAGGTATGGGGTGGGGACGGTCGAAAAGAGATTTTTGTATTTTTGCGAAAAGAGTCATATTTTTCAAATTTTTCAAATTTTTTTAAGAAATTGTAACTTGGAAACAAATAGATTTTGAATGTCATAACATTATGATATTTTTCAAAGGATACTTTTTACTTGTTATCATGATATATATATTTTTTGAGTTAAAATAAGTTGAGTGTTTGAAAGAAAGGAAAATTTTGGATTTAGAACATCTTAAGATTGGGATTCAGGAGGGAAATATTAATCAGTGGCCTTTGTTATTCGCTCCGGTAGGTCCGAAAAGGGTGGCCCTGAAAGGGCATTTATGCACCTTACTACCTAAGATCGTCTGGTTTGGGATAGTATTTTCTAAAGCTCGTTACATGGACAACATCGAAAGTCATGGATAATTCCTTAGCGGCCTTTAGAATCTGAATGAGTAAGTACACTTCTGTGGACTGAAAATTTGTAATCAAGGGTTCTTTAGAAAATCGTGATTCCCAAAGGGTATTCTGGTCATTTTTCTCAAAAATCATTTTCATCTAATTTTTTAACACAATAAACTTTGAAACTGAAGGCATTTAAAAATGTTTGGATTTTAGTTAGAATTTGTTAAAAAGTCACTTGCTTGGGGACAAGCAATGCACAAGTGTGGGGTGTTGACAACGCCTAGTGATATCAAGTATTCAGTCGAAGGAACACGTGCGTCGTGATTCCAGAAGAGATGCGCGACGCTGTAAACTATATCACCAGATGAGATTTGAAAAGTCAAAGTGCGAACATCGGGGGATAAAACCAATCTGCGCCGCGGATAAGCCATTCACACGGCGCGGCCAGGCATTTTTCACAACTATAAATAGAGGCCTCCTATTCGTGATTCAGGAGTGAAGACTCGACCTTTGAGGGGAACTCAGGCTTATTCGACTCAGATTTTCGTAGTTTAGTGATCGATACTTGGTAGTTTGATATTTTTAGCTTTTATTTCATATTTTCGGTATTTGTTTATTACGTGTGTCAAGGATTCTGATTTGTAGAATTCCTTTGACCACTGAGATCTAGGTTTTCCCCGAAGTCAGAAACATTCGGCTTTCGGTTTGGTTTAGTTTTTAATGCAAGTTTCGTTTTTAGTTATATTTATGTTCGTTTACGGTTTCAATTCAATATTTATTATCGTTTGTTCGATTGTTTTGATGGGATTGTTTCTGATTTCTGAGTTATATCTTGGGATCAAATTGTGTTGGTTGGTCGAGAGTTGGATGCACGTTTGGTTGATAGTAATAATTGCGTATTTTCGATATTTCTGATTGTTTTCAAGTGTATGGATAAAAACCGTCTATAGGGTGACACTATAGATTGGTCAAGTTCTTGACACAGATATTGACCACTGACTCCACGGTTCGACCCTTACTTGCCACTAGCTAGTGAGCTGTAAGGTATATATCTAGTATTTTTTACCGCATCGACGACTGCGAGGTGTAGGTCTTCCAAAAAACTTTCACTTCTACAAACATCAAAATGCAAACACACATCCTTGAAGACACATCCTCCTGAAAAAAAAATAAGACAACTTATTAATTAACAACATTTAACCGTCACAAACATATGTTAAACTTATAATCATGTAAATGTTGGCACATACCAAATCCTAAAAAGAAAAAAAACTACATAATTCATATTATACCTGGGTTCAATTATGTGCAATCTTAACAATATGAATAAACAAATCAAATTGCAATATAACAACATCAAATTTCACGATTTCACGGTATTATCCCATCTGCAACCAATCGAACGTATTCAGCCCCTGCAATCGTAAAACGATGTAGATGCGGAAAGGAACCTGAATCAATGGCATTTCTCCAAGTCGGAACCGGAAAGAAATTCGAAAGTGAAACCGACCGAATAATACCGTGAAAACGTGAAATGGATATATAGGGTCCGGATCCGGTGATGACTCTTTTTTCGGTGAGGACTTACGAGGACACCTTAAAAAAATTGAAAAAAATAAAATGGATCATAGTACTATATCGGAGAAAAATAAAAGATTTAAAAAAAAATTTTGGATCATTATTTTTTTTATAATGAAATAATGATCCAAAATAAAAACAGAAAAATTGGATCATTACGTTTTCAATGATCCAAAAAAATTTCAAATTTTTTATAATAATAATATAGTATTATTCTCGATAAAGAGAGAGTGTGTGTTAATACTTAATATAAATATCGTTATACTTTCTTTAGATATAAATATATGTACAAAAAACATGGTGTAACTATTTCTTATGTAGAATTTCATAACGTACAATTAATTTATTATGGTACAAAATATATTTTTTTAATTACATTATTTATTTAATACAAACTGGAATTCATGATTATACTCCTTTAAGACTGCACGGAGTAAAGCTCGCCAAAGAGGTCGCCAACCCTCTTGGCGAGCCACCTCCACTCGCCATCCCCACTCTGTCCCTTCTCGCTATCTTGCTTGCCAAGCCAGATCGCCAAGCCGCTGGCGAGATGCTAACGGCCATTTTTTTTAATTCAAAAATATTTTATTTCTTTACATATATAAACCAGCATATTCACATTTATTTCACACAATATCTTCAACATTTCAAATTAATCTCTCTCACATATTCTCAATACACTTAAATTTTATACGAAAATGTCGTCATCCGACGACGGTTTCGAGGAAGCGATAGATTTAGCCATCGCCATCAGGAATCGGAGAATTGAAGAACTGGATAGTTGGGAATCAAGTAATACCAGTGGTCATACGAGGAGATTTATTGAACGAGAACGTGATGCATCACAACAACGGCTCTTCATAGATTATTTTATCGATAATTCAACATATACTGATTATCAATTTCGTCGTCGTTTTCGAATGCACAAATCGTTGTTTTTGAAGATTGTTGGAGACATGGAAGCAGCGAACGTTTACTTCAAGCAACGCCCGAACGTAGTAGGTACCTTAGGCTTTCATCCTATTAAAAATGTACTGCTGCACTTCGCTTGTTAGCATATGGCACCACCGCTGATGCACTAGACGAAAGTATTAGGATGGCCGAACGTATTAGTGGTGAAACCCTTCAGCATTTTTGCGAGACTGTCATTCATTTGTATCAAGGACGCTATATGCGTGCACCTACTCCCAATGACATCCGACAATTGTATGCCCATCATGGACAAGTGCATGGCTTTCCTGGTATGTTGGGAAGTGTAGATTGCATGCACTGGAGATGAGATATGTGTCCAAATGCGTGGCACGGACAATACACAAAGGGTAATTACGGATACCCAACTGTCGTGCTTCAAGCTGCAGCCTTACAGGATCTGTGGTTTTGACATTCATTTTTTGGTGAGCCCATGTCGAATAACGACATCAATGTTCTCAATAGTTCTGATCTTTACGATAATTTATATAAAGGAACCGCTCTGGACTCTTCATTTATGCTCCGAGGAACAGAATATCGATATAGCTATTATCTTGTGGACGGGATCTATCCTGAGCATTCTGTTCTCGTTAAGACGTTGACTTGTCCGAATGACCCTCAAAGGCAAAGCTTTAAAAGAGCTCAAGAAAGAGCACGAAAGGATATCGAGCGAGCGTTTGGTGTATTGAAGAAACGTTTCCATATAATTTCAAAACCAGCACTCTTTCATCATAAATCAACTATGCATAAGGTGATGTATACATGTATAATCTTGCATAATATGATACTTGAACACGAAGGACGCGCGATATGCCAATACGATGAAACCGAGATCATACCCCCGAGACAAGCACATGCACCTGGGACTCCAGGATACCGTCAAAGGGTTCAAATAGTGCACGATTCCACAATTCATGGGGATCTTCGTCGTCATTTAATCGATCATCTTTGGACGCTAAATCATCTTGATCTGAATGTGCCACCGCCCGTCGTAGACGACGGTGAATTTTCTAATGATGATCATTTCTAGTTATATTATTTGGTGTTTTTAGTAATTTTTTGTTATTTTAAGTGGTTTGTTAAGTCTTTTAAGTTTTAATTAAGTTAATTATTAGTTATTTGTCGTGTCTAGTAACGTTTCTATTTAAATAAAATATTTATGTTTAATTTTAATTTAATTTTAATTTAATTTTAATTAAGTTAATTATTAGTTTATTAATTGAATATTAGAAAAAATTTAATTAAAAAAAATCTCCTTGGTCATTCGTTGGCCATTGGCCACCACTGCCTACAAAATGGTCAATGCCTGCCAACCCTAGTCTGGCCTACAAAAACCCCTTGGCCATTCGTTGACCATTGACCACCACTCCCTATAGTCTAAGTGATTTTTGTCTGTATAGTCTAAGTGATTTTTGTCGAACCAGGGCGAGAATCACGTGTTGCATTAATAGATCACACTAAAAGCAAATATCTGAAAGCAATCAGTTCGCGTAGCCGGCCCGATGTCAGTTTTCAGTTATTTATTATCTTTTAAAAAGCTCAGTATTCTTGGTTAAGAAAATTACAGTTCGTTCAGTATATGTATAAGAGAACTTTTACATGAAGATAACTTTAAGGGTGCCTGTGTCACATTTGGTAGGGTTAATACACGACAAGACTGAACATTAATTTTATAATAACTTTTTTAAGAAAAAACTTAATTGAAAATGTTTTATATAATCTCTATTATATGAAAGCTTTTTCAATTAAATTTTTCATAAATCGTTTTATTAGGCCGTCCGGTATGTACTGCGAGGGGGATCCCGACAAGGTGCGACGTCGCGGGGAACACCGCCCCCCCTCCCATGCGGCGTCATCGCATTATGGAGCTCGTGCGGTTTGTGGACGGCGTGCGGCCTTTGGCTTTGGTGTGACCGTTGGCACTTCAACGGCTATATAGTCGTTTGATTTAAAAAAAATTATTTATTTTACCTATATATATACACATATCTCACTCATTTTACAACTACACAATATATACTTTCCACACTACAACTAAAAAAAAATGGATCCAAGATTTGAGGTGTTATTCGATTCGTCATCTTCGTCGGAAGACGAGAGTTGGTTGCTTGAAGTTACCGTGCAAGCGGCGTCATTGCTTCGTCAAGCTGCCCAGATAACCGCCGACGCCGCAGCAATTTCAGAAAATCAACCTAGGTTATCAAGACGAGCAACAATAAACAGAGATCGTGAAGCTACGCACGATCTCCTTGTCCGCGACTATTTAGCAGAACACTCGTTGTATTCGGCGTACCAGTTTCGGCGACGGTATCGGATGACCAGGCGACTTTTCTTGCGTATAGTTCGTCATGTGAGCGAAGTCAATCCGGTTTTGCGATTGCAATACGTTGGTCGAAATAAAAGGGGTTTCACGGCGGAACAAAAATGTTTCGCTGTGGTTCGACAAATTGCAACCGGCACGACATTTGATTTATGGGATGACTATTTCAAGATGTCGGAGCGCACAGTTCGGGAAAGTGTTTACGAGTTCGCAAACACTATCATCTATGTTTACGGCAAATGTTATTTGCGAAAACCAACGGTGAACGACATTCAAACGTTGTACGCCGCACACGAAAGCAAACATGGTTTTCTCGGAATGCTTGGGAGCGTTGACTGCATGCATTGGGAGTGGGCTGCTTGTCCCAATGTATGACGTGACCAATTCACACGAGGCGATCATCGGCACCCTTCCATCATCCTCGAGACAGTGGCGTCCTACGATTTATGGATTTGGCATGCGTTTTTTTGGCATTACCGGTGCAAACAACGACCTCAACGTTCTCGACCAATCGCCGATATTTAACGACATTTATAGAGGCGTTACCCTTTTTGTCCGTTTCAGGTCAACGGAGCGTACTACAAATACGGGGATTATCTAGCTGATGGAATATATCGGGATTATGTCGTGTTTGTGAAGTCATTCACATGTGCAATAGATCCAAAGCGTCAAATGTTCAAGGTCGCACAAGAAGCGGCTAGGAAGGATGTGGAGCGAGCGTTTGGAGTTCTTTGACAGCGCTTTCACATGATCAAATACCCGTCACGGGCTTGGGATCCGAGGAGAATACGAGACTTTATGTATACATGCATCATATTACATAATATGATTTTGGAAGACGAGGAGAAAGCGATATATACGTTTGATCCAAACGAAGTTATGTCAACATACGAGCCGCTACCGATTGGATCGGCGGCATATCTAGAAAACAGAAACTAAGTCCAAAGCAAAGAAATACATAACAAGCTTCGTGCGGATTTAGTCGAGCATATCTATCGGGCTAGAGTTGAGCCGATACCGGTGCCCGATATCGATGAGGAAGAATGAGAGTGACGATCCTAGTTTTTATTTAAAATATGTAGTTTTTTTTTTAATTTTAAGTATAATGTGTTTTTTTAATTTTTAGGTTTTATTTTTAATGTAATTTTTGGATTTAATTTTTATATTTTAATGAATTGTCTTATTTTGAAATTATAGTTTTATTTTAATTTAAATTTAGTTTTTAAATTAAAAAGTGAGATCAAGTGAGAGGTAGTGAGAGGTGACCATTTCCGGGGGTAAGGGGAAGAGAGAGAAATCCTGACTAGATGCTGAGGTGGTATGCAAAAAGTGAGTTCAGGATAGAGAGCACTCTTGATGGCCTTAGTTGTTTAGTTATTATTACTAACCTTTCATCCATTTAAATGTTGAAAATGATAAACTTTCATTACCACTCTTTTTTTAATTAAATAAATAATAAAATTAAACTAAACTAAAAAAAATCATTTTTTTAAATTAAAATACTTTATTAATTAAGAAATAAAAATTACAAACTTAAAATAAAACAACAAACGTAAAATTAAAAACCAAAAATAAAACAACAATCTATAAATTTTTTAAAAAAACAAGACAATTAAACGACAAACTGAAAACGTAAAAAAAAAACGACAACCTACAGCTAATATTTTACCAAAATATCCGCTTTTAATTTTAAAATCATCTCGAGTGCTTCCCCCTCAAGATCCTCATTAGGATTCGACTTCAAAAACTTTATGTCTTTTATACGTTGTTTTTCTTGACGGAACCGTTGTTTTTGTTCGCAGATTCGTTGACGTTCTTTGCGGGCTCGTTGTTTGTCTTCCATAACTTTTTTGTCCAACTCAATCCGCTCGATGAGGCTTAAATTGTAGCATTCAAACTTCAACCGCATAAGTGGCACGTCGTCGCTACTTTGTGACCCTGTCCCACTCAACGATGTCGCTTTTTCTATCCGTTTTGCCGCATCTCGCCCGTCGGCCGACGGAATTTGGCAAACTCGAGCCCGTCCTCTTCCGACTCTTCCTTGTTCAAATCTATGTTGATACAAGCGTCAGAAGATGTAGTGTGGTGGCTTGATTCAGTTTTGTTGTTCGAATCATGTTATTTTTGCATCTTTCGACAATCCGCCAAAACTCCACGTATCGGAATGTCGTTCCTTTGTTGTCGGACTTGTAAATTTTTAACGCCTTCTCGAAAACGTGTTGCTCCATTTGGCAGCTCCTCCGATGCGTTCGTAAGTTTTCGAGCAACCCGTTAAACTTCATTACCGTACGTTTGATATCGCGGTATTTTGTTGTCAACGAGTCCTTTCTAACGGTAAGGCCGGCGGCCTAACTCTTAATGAAACTGTTCCTGTATGCGCATCTAAAAGTGATCGGGTGCTTGAGGCCGCTTGAGGGTTTCCGGATATTTTCAAATTGCCACCAAATGACATAAATGACTAGTTCTCTTATCTTTTACTAACTTAACCCTATTAAACAGTGTTTCTAACAAAATTGGTCCACAAGCTTGGTCAAGTGTTGGTCAAATTGCAAGTAGGGATGACAACGGGCCGGTTTCGGGCCGGGGATTAACCCTCCCGTCCCCGTCCCCACTTAAAAACCGCGGGGATTTAATCGGGGATCCTCATCGGGTAATCGGGTAAAACCGCGGGTAATCGCTATCTCCGTTTAACTTAAACGGTTAATTAAATGGGTAATCTCATCACAGGGAATCCCCGTCACCATTTATATTTAACCGCGATTTTTGAATCCAAACATATCCATAGAAAGGAAACTAAAGTTTTAAAGTTCAAAATACATCCAAATTATCAACATCGTCCAAAATATCAAAAGTAAAAATCCAAACAAAATAACAATACGATCAATAATAGCATTTTTAAACGTTTAAAAAGCCTATAAAGTATAAACTAAATGGGCGTTTAAAAAGCCTATAAAGTATAAACTAATTGGGCTGTGTAATCGGGCCGGGTAATCGGACCGGGTAATCGGGTATAAAGCAAATACCATCCTCGTCCCCATCGCCGATAAAAATTATCGGTTTTCCCCGTCCCCTATTGACCAAAATAGATATTTAATCTATTAAATCTTCTAAATAAATTTCATACTTTTTTCAACCGCTAATAACTAATATTATAGAACTAATCTCGACACCAATGATTGTGAGGGTGTCCCACTTTTTTATATGGATGACACCATGCTACTTTATGATTGGTTTCGTGAGAATGCTCGAGCGATGGTGAGAATTTTTAAATGTTTCTTTTTGGCATCTAGTCATAAAATTAATAAAAAGAAGTTAATTAATTGGTGTAAGCGTTAACTTTGAGGAGGTGGAGGAGTTTACTAAACCAATCGTTACATACAGTTGTGGAACCAGAAATATAAATTATTAGTGGCATCAAATGTTTTGAATCACATAGACACAGATACATTGGTTCTGTTGCGTTTTTTCTTTTGAGTTTGGGCTTCATATTTTAATTGGGTTATAATTGCATCATAATAAGATGCAACGAAAAGTATACCAATACCTATTATAAAGAAGAATACGATGAAATCTGGAGAAAATCGTCTTGAAGTCGCTATCTCTTGCTCCATAACCCTTCTTCAAAATCAACATATCCAAATAAAAATTAACCTAATCTACAAATCAAACGGAAAACAAAGGATGTAATCCTCCAAAATTAAAGGAAAAATAGAAGAAATTCGGAACAAAGAAAGATGAATTGATCACTCTCGACCCTCATCCGTCCCCCATTCTCTTTGTTCTGCAATTAATATCTAATGCATATTTTGTACTCAATACATAATATTCCCTCTTATGGGGTTTTTGAATTGGAAATAGGATTCCAATCCTTTTATACAAACTCTTTTGGTGGCCTTTTTTTTTATAAAGATATGGGGTGCTACGTAGGCATATCATAACTGGAAAATTAGGCTTCATATAAACAAGATTTTGTGTTGCCAATTGCCATAACTCTATAAGGCATGTTGCCAGAATCTGCATCTATGTTCTTCCAAATACGATCCCCACCTTTTAGATTAAATTTCAATAGCTTAGGAAGACACCTCTTAAGTTTCAACTCAATTGGACCATGTTTACCCGTTGATCAGAGCACTTGATTTTAAAATACGACTCACACAAACAGTGCTGAGCCGCATCTGAAATTTTCGTCGTTCTAAGCTTCTATACTCATGTGGGCAGTGGGCTAGTATGCTTAAATATAGGCTTGGGCTAGCTCTAATGAAAATTCCAGTAGTGGCCCGTGCCACTGTGGGCACATGCCCAGTTCCGCCACTGGTTGCATACCAACTTGAAATACCCTTTATCTACTCAGGGCCTTAGTAGGATCTAAAATGGGCCAAAAGGTTGGAAAGACGTAATTGAAAAATTCACGACTAAGTTCTCTAATTGGAAGGTTAAAACTTTATCGATTAGAGGTATAATCCCTCGTCCAAAATCGGTTTTGGGAAGTTTAGGGAGTTATTATATGCCTCTATTGAAGGCTCTAGATATGGTGATTAGGATGTTGGAGTCCTTAAGAAGCCATTTATTATGGGGTAGCAAGTTGGGTGAAAAAAGTTGGCATGGGTTAATTGGAAAAGAGTAATATTGGCTAGCAAAAAATATAGTTTTCTTGGAGACGGTTGACAATATTTTCAGTGGTTGCTTTGTGATTGTCTCTATTTGACATAAAATAGGAAGATGATGGGATCTAGATCTTCCTAATATAACCTCTAGTACGGAGTGGATTACTTGGAATTATAAAGTTAAACTCAATATGTCTAAAAAAAATTTCGTGATGTGGTCATAATCATGGTTTTTTTTGGCATTTTGACCTTTCACAACAAAACATTTTTTGGAACAGGCAAGACGAGGAAAGCAGATTTGTTTGACAAGATTGTTACACATTTATGTTTTTGGATCTTTAATAATAGAAAAAAGTGCAAAGTTAATTGGTATGGTTGTATAATCCAATTCTTGCTACGTGTAACATTTTGGTTCTATATCTAACATATTGCTAAGTTTTAATAGATATATGTTGTATCGATTTTTTAAACTTAAGTTCTTCTCTAACACTTAATAACATATTTCGTGACATTGATATCCAATTTAGCCGATTACATCCAAGAGGCTCACATCTATTCTCACACTAATTTAAATCAAACATACATCTTTCTTAATAAATTAATATACTGTACATAAGAGTAAACCAACAATTACAAATAATGCTTTTATTGAAAAAGTACATACCCAAACTAAACTAGTGTCAAAACAGATTATTCGGTGTTGCATTTTTTTTATTAATGTTATTACACAATATATCATCATAACTCGCTCTTATTATAAAACATAATAGTTTTAATCAACCCATAAATTTGAATAATAGTTCTATAATGTATTTTCTCAGTTTATGCAATGAAATTGATTTTATAGAAAATATGGGATCATTTTATGGTAAAACTTAAAGTTGCAAGATTTTAATTAAACTTCCTATTTGGGACTAGATGGCTTAGGAATAGTTAGATTTGTCGTTTAAAAAAACTAAATTATATGTTTCACTCTTTTGGTTTGCCAAAAATAATAGTTTTAATACACAAGGTTCATTTGTTGTAGTTTTCATCCTTAATTCGTAGATTCGTTTAGAGGTGTTGGTGATTTTAGTGTCACGAAGTCATTTTATGTAATTGGAACTAACATGTGAGCTAAGGGGCTATTTAGTTTGTACTATAATATATGTTCGGGTATCTGCGAAGTGTAGGCATGTATAAGATAGAATAAACAGCCGGTTTGACGACAAGTCGGGGGTCCGGGAACAGGGCCCCCGGGTTCGGGGTTTCCTTTGGCGGGGTCTAGGGGCAGCGCCCCTAGTGGGGTTCCAGGGGCAGAGCCCTTGGCTGGGGTCCTGCTGACTAAATTTTGTATTTCTTGAGGGTGATTATGGTAAAACTAACTAATTTCGTCAGTTTTGGAAACCATCGATTCATTATTAATTAGTGATATGTTCCCAAAGAAACCGATGACGGCAACCCTAAAGTCTATGACGGCTAACCCTAGACGAAACACTATCACTCGTTTATTATAAAAACAGCTCTCCTCTTTGAGGTCAGACACACCTTTTAGTTCTCGTTTTTCATACGAACTCAGATTCCATAGCAATTTGGCTTACGTTTTCTGTGCCTAGATTCGTGAGTGTCCTCTTGGGATTATCTTAGGATGAATTTCTTGTAACCCGGGCATAGGGTAGAAATATCAGTTTGGAAAGTGTTCACACGATCCAAGGGGTATCTAGATCTCCACTCAAACCCTACCCAATTTCTAACAAGAGGTATGGTCCTTTGACCTAACATATGTTATGCTGCCGCCGTTAAGTCCCCTAATGTGTCTTGCACATGAGGGTATTTTTGTC